>JASAMV010004113.1:0-92381 GCA_030248065.1 Rhynchonema sp. JSB1_4
AAGGTGGAAAAGGACATGTTCGAAGTCGCTAACGACAGGGAGGAATATCCATCTGTTGGCGGAGAAGATCTCCGAAATTGCAGAAAGAGCTGCAAGAAAAAGAAAGCGGCGCGACAGCAAAAGCAGGGCGGCGAACCGACTGTACCTCGTGCTGGAGCCAGTATTGGTGCGTTTCGCTCTGTTCAGTTCAGTTTTATTTCGCATTCCGCAGAAGCGTTCAAACACGAATAAACGTTACAAGACGCAAATACGAACTACAAACGCTGTTGCTTCGCAACAGTTATGCAAAATCAAACTTCGGTGATCGGATTTACCTTGCTTTCACTTTTGTATGATGGATGTTAAGAAATTTATTTTTAAAATTTGTTCGCAGACGTAGAATTATCGGCGATAATGGTATCAATAAATCATAAAAAAATCGTTGATGCAAAAGGTCACGTGATCAAGCGGAGCACCAAGTTCGAGTTGATCTTTGGTATTTTTTTAAATCAAATTATAGAAAATATTGAATTGCAGAACGCGACATGCTCAATGTTGACGTTGATCGTCCGCCCAATCGTACCATACCAACTACACATCCAGGTGCAGGCATGAGCAATGGTCCTCTTGGCACTCTGCCCGGCTCATTGATCAAAACCGAACCGGGCAGTGTCGGTGGCATGCACCAGTTTGAGCCGTCCACCAGTGGCATGCAGGTTGGCCGCTGCTTGTTGTTTTTGAATCCGTTCTCTACTACTTGTTCAGTTTCGCTGTTTTTCCCGAGCGTAATTGGTCGTAATAATTGGCAGATAATGGCAGCGGATTGTAAACATTGTTTTGCAGCCAATCAAAACGGAGCCGATCAAGTCTGAGCCGGATTCGGACCGGATCGAGTCCGGAACGGGTCGGTCGTCGCAAGCCAGCGAACGATCGATGGACCAGCAGCAGCAACGCGGCCAGAGTGCTGCGAGTGGCGCGGCATTGCAGCACCAGCAACAACGCGGTGATGGACAACCGGACAAGAAGAAACCGAAGAAGACATTCAGCGCCGAAGAGCTACGCAACGTGCTCATGCCCATCTGGGACAAGCTAGAACGAATGGAGGAGGCCATACCGTTCAGAGTGCCCGTCGACCCGGATCTGCTTGAAATTCCGGTACTTTACGTTCTCAAGAATTATTTGTTGAAGCCATTCTCTTGTTTGTTGTGTTGTTTGTTACTATTTCTTTCACTAATCATTAACGTCTTTTAGGATTACTTCACGATCATACGTGAGCCGATGGACTTGTCGACGATCAAAGAGAAGCTCAACCAGGGTAAATACTCGGATCCGTGGGAGTTCTGCGACGATATGTGGCTCATGTTCAACAATGCTTGGCTGTACAATCGAAAGAACTCGAAGGTCTACAAGTTCTGCACCAAGGTACGGTGTCACACTGCGCATGTTGGCTCTTTTCGCATTTGTCTGATTCTGCGTTGTTCATGTTCAGTCCTCCAGCCTGCAAGCGGCAGAAATGAGTAATGAAATTGTTTGACACACTTTTTTCTAGCACATGCTAAACCTTGTCCTTCGTCATTGCAGCTGTGGGAATGTTTCATCAGTGAGGCCGATCCCGTGATGGCCGAGCTGGGCTATTGTTGCTCACAGAAACTGTCCTTCACGCCGTTGCCGATCCTGTGCTACGGTCAACCAATGTGTAATATTCCACGTGACCAACCGTATTACATCTACGAGTCTAGGTTGGTTGTTTGTTTCGTTTTGAGACGTACTGGTTTGTTTTTTTTGTATCTGACCGCCATGATGACCAAAACCCCAATATTGACGCTGATGATGCTCTGATTAGTCTTTCTGAGCGCTTGCCGTTGTTAATTGAACCCATTCCGCATGGACACACGCACGATCCCTCGATTCAACCTGATCTTGCATTCAGCTCAACATCGTACAACGTGACGGTCAGTGAAAAGTACACGTACTGCGTGAAATGCTACGAAAACATGCCTGAGAATGGTGTGAACATGAGCGATGATCCAAATACTCTCAAGTTAGATTTTGTTAACTTTCGTGTTTTCTGCTTTTATTTTGTTTATTTATTATTTGATTTGTTTATTGATACATTTATTATTGCTTCAGTATGGTGCCAAAGAACAAATTCGAGCTGCGCAAGAATGACCAGATCGACATCGAGCCGTTCATCGACTGCACGGTGTGCGGCCGCAAATGGCACGAGATCTGCGCGCTGCACAGCGAAAAAGTGTTCGGCTCGAACTTCGTGTGCTCGTTCTGTCTCGCCGAACGCAAAAAGTCGAAACCCGAAAATCGAGTCACCGCCAAACGTTAGTGTGCTGCTGCTGGTGACCTTTTTTCGGCAGTTTTTCGATGGCTTTTTTGAATTGTTGTGTTTTAGCGTTGTTGTCAGATGAACAAGCTGGATTGAGCAAAAGAATGTCTATCAAACGTGAGTACTGGCTTGGCTTGGCGAAGCCGGTACAGGCTTCAGAACGCAGGCACCTGTATTGTTTGGCACGCAGCAAATAAAGTGGTGCCAGGATTTGTGTACTTATACTCTTCAGGCCAGACATTACATCTGTGTAGGATACTTGGTCACTTCGCTTGTTGGATTGCAACGTTGTCCACTTTGCAAAATGTCCACTTTTCTCTGTTTCTGTCCGTAACAATGTGCCAAATTGCAGGCTTGCCACATTGCAAACTGTCGCGACACATAGAGGATCGCGTCAATCATTTCCTACAACGATCGACCAACTCGCACGAGGCCGGCGAAGTCATCATTCGCGTACTGAACAGCTCGGAGAAGGAGGTCGACGTGAAACTGTTGATGAAACAGAGGTACTGGTCTTGCCTTATGGCGTTCTTTGTTTCATTCCTTTGGGTAAAAACTGATTTTTTTTCAGTCTTTTTTCGTTTTCCATGCTCCAATTCAACACTATTTCTGCAGGTACGGCGCGATGGGCAAGGACTACTCGGACAAGTACCCATTCCCGGACAAGTTCCCGTACAAATCCAAAGCCATCTTTGCCTTCGAGATTATCGACGACGTCGAAGTGTGCTTCTTTGGTCTGCACGTACAGGAGTACGGATCGGAATGCCCCGCGCCGAATGCCAGGTAGCTGACGATGATTTTAGTGGCCGATTGTCGTATAATTGTACTCTTATTCAAATGTATCATTTCTGTGATGTTTCAGACGCGTCTACATTGCCTACCTGGACAGCGTGCATTTCTTCCAACCGCGCCAGCTACGCACGGACGTGTACCATCAGATCCTGCTCGGCTATCTCGAGTACTGCAAACAGCTGGGCTACACGATGGCCCATATCTGGGCGTGTCCGCCGAGCGAGGGCGACGACTACATATTCCACATACATCCGCCCGAACAGAAAATACCGAAACCGAAACGATTGCAAGACTGGTATCGCAAACTGCTCGATCGCGGCATCATTGAACGAACGGTCACTGATTATAAGGTCGGCTGGTGTATTGATTTGATATGTTGTACTTGTTTTAATTTGATGGGCACAGAACAGCGGGCGAAAAAACAGATTGTGGAAATTCGTTTTGGACATTGCGCTTCGCCTCAACGCCGATGGTCGCGAACGCGCTGTGAAACCTCGGCGTTGTCAGATTGAGAAATTTCCTTTTTATTTTGTTTTTACACAAAGCTTCGTCACTGCAAGTTTAGGCTAAAATTCCAGACAGATTCCGTTTGAACTGTTAAGCAAGCTTGTATTCTACGGGGTCGTTGTTTTTTTGAAAAGTCGCTATTTTGTTTGCATATTCTTACGATATAAATTAATATTCAATTCGGTGTGTCCCCGCAGGACATCTACAAACAAGCGCAAGAGGACAATCTGAGCACGCCGGCGGCATTGCCGTACTTCGAGGGCGACTACTGGCCGAACGTGATCGAGGATTGTATTCGGGAGGCGGACGCGGCCGAAGCTGAACGGCAGAAAGAGTTACAGGCAGCGCAGGTCGGGGATGGACAGGACCTGGAGGAGGACGATCTATATGAGGTTGGGCGGCTCGTTGACGTATTTATGTTGGAATAATGTGATGTGAACGACATTGTAATTTGTGGGGTTAGAGATCCGGGGCACGTCCGTCGCCGGATGTACAGTATGAGGAAAGCAGCCCACACATTTCTAAAGTTCTAAAAATGGCCGATGCTCCACATCATATTTTGGACCGGAAAACAGTCAAAATCTTGCTTATTTGCGTTGCTAATGCAATTTAATTCAATTTATTAAATAAGAAGAGTTTTGAAAAACCGCAAACACAGGTATTTGTGCGTTGCAGAAGTGCTTAGATAAAAAGTTCGTCTTCAAAATTTGGCAGCATTGATGTGTTCTCTGCTTATGTATGATGCCCATGTTGAAAAACGGGAAGTACCCGCTCTGATCCCAAAGGCGTCAGGTTTTTTTTCGCGAAAATATACATATTTGTGCCTTTCTCACACAGGACGGCAAGCCATCGAGCAGCGGTCAGATGAAGAAGAAGAATCAAAAGACGAACAAAAAGAAGACACAAAAGAACAAGGCGTCGTTGAGCAAGAAAAAGAAGCAGGGCGCCGCCGATGTGGTCGACAAGTTGTACACGTTGATGGAGAAAAACAAAGACGTTAGTCGCACTGCTTTGTTTGACTTGCCACTGCGTTTTGTGGCCCAACTTTATGTCACTGGTTGGTTCAACTCATTCATGCCTGCATTCCATGTACGCATCACACATGTGTGAATGTCACCAATCTCAGTCAGCCACGTTTGCAGGTGTTCTTCACGATTCGTCTGGCCACCGCGCAAACGGCGCAGAATCTCGGCCCGATCCACGATCCGGATCCGGTGTTCCAGTCGGAGTTGATGGACGGACGGGACACGTTCCTGAATCGCGCCCGCGAGGAGCATTGGGAGTTCAGCACACTGCGACGCGCCATGTACAGCACGATGTGTCTGTGCCATGCGCTGCACACACAGGGCAAAATGGACGGATACACGTGCAACGAGTGCAATTCGCCCGACGGAAAGTATCATTGCAGCAAATGTGATGTTAGTCCTTCGTGTCTTTGTACGTTCTCCTACTGAACTGAGCGGCCATTTTCCAATTCATTTTCATTTCGTTCGACAGCTGTTGAAGCGATCTGCCTGCCCTGATTGCCATTCCTTATCAGTTTTCGGTCACAAGTGCCGAACAATCTACTACTGCACTATTAAATAATAGTAAACTGACATTTAATTGTCAGGATTTCGATCTGTGCGCCGAGTGTTTCAAGACGACCACGCACGAACACAAGAATGAAATGAAGGAGGTGACGCGGCTGACGGACGATGGCGATGAGAATCGTATGGATGGCGATTCACGACCCGCCACCGATTTCGAATCACGGACACAATCCATTCAGGTTGGTAGTGCTCAATACGGCCGGTGCTGTTTGTGGTGGCAAAATCGGGGGACCAGTCATTTTCGGTCACTCAGCAGCCGAAAGAATGTGCACATTTGGGAAGTTGACGGTAGACTGTAGACCGAAATATATCCAGCATACAGTTTTCTCTATTGTGGGTTTCACAATAACACGGTCAATCACTGTGACGATTGTACACTGTGGATGTTGGTCGCGTGCTATTTCGTACGATCTCCATGATGAACAAGGTTCGTTGCAGCGTTGCATCCAGTCGCTGGTGCACGCGTGCGGGTGCCGGAACGTGCACTGCCGTCGGCTGTCGTGTCACAAGATGAAGAAGGTGGTGCAGCACTCGAAACAGTGCAAGAAACGTCAAGTGGGCACGTGCCAGGTGTGCAAGCAGATGATCGCGCTGTGCTGCTACCACGCCAAGCACTGTCAGGCGGTGGCCTGTCAGGTGCCGTTCTGCGTGCAGATACGCGAGAAGCTGCAACAGCAGAAACGGGCGCAGCAACGACAGTCCGACATGCTGATGCGCAGACGCATGATGAACGTGCATCAACAGACCAATGGTGGTGAGTGTTCTTATTGATGTAACGATGCAACAGCGGTGAGGTTTGCCCGTTTCGGCGTGTTTTCACAGACGGGCGAGGTGCCAGGCCTTATCGGTGCGAACATCTCTGGCTTATTAATCTCCAGAAAGCACCACGAGCAGGTTGCCCGGGTAAAACATGTCTGTCTGTCTGGTTACGTATGTTTTTTTTTAAAGTCACCACGTTGCAAGTTGCACCTAGGCACCTGAGTTTTAGATACAATTTCCGCTTAGAACTTCCATAATAGCCAAGGTGGGAATGTTTAGGTAACGAGGTACCACACGCCGAAGCCCATGGTGTTATGTTTGGCACTTATTTGTCAGGTGGCCCTATGCTGGGCGGCGGGCTGGTGCCGGGCGCTGGCGGCAGTATGATGGGCGGACCCGGCGGGATCACCATGGTGCCGGGCATGATCCCAACCGCAGCCCAACAACAACAACAACAAGCGAATATGGCAATGACACAGGGCAGTGGCATGCCGCATATGCAGCAGCAACAACCGCCGCAATACAACGGTGGATTGATGCAGTCGCAACAGTCCGGCATGGCTGGTGCGGGCATGCAGCAACAACCGAGAATGGTTAGTTGGGAACGGGGTGGCGCGGCCAATTTGGGCCACGACTGTAACTCGTGATGATTTACTACATATTGTGCGGGTTTTCGATTAGTACGCAGGGTTACGGAAAACCAGTGTTGCCTTATGTATTATCCCGCAGGTATGATAACCATGATAATCAGCACCGCTTCTTATTACAGACGGTGATGTCGAGCGGTAGCGGCGGCATGCGTCCGCAGATTCAGCCCAATCAGCCGATGTACGTGCAACAACAGCCGGGCAGCTCGACCGCACAACCACTGATGAATCCACCTCCATATCCCAGACAGCAACAGTCGATGCCAACGCAACAGCAACAACAGCAGGTTCGCATCAATTGGGTTTGTATTCCTGCGTGGTCAACGCACAGCGTCATCTCAGCCCAAATGCCATGTATACATATTTTTGCGCACATTCAGGGGCGTCGACCGGACAATTTGCCCATGAATTAGTGTCGTTTGTTGAATGATAAATAGCGTGTTTATTTTATGCATGAGGAGCCAACGAATGTCATCACATGATCATCAAAGAATGCTTGATTGATTGCAGAATTCGATGATGCGCTCCAACAGCATGGGTGGCTTGCAGCAGCAGCAACAACAACAACAATGGGGTGATGGCGGTGGGCAGGGAATGAATGATGGCGGAACGATGAATGGACCTGCGCCCGATTCGTTCATGATGCGGCAGGGACCAATGCCGCCCCAACGAGGTATGTGCGGTTCTGTTTGGAACGATTTGCGAAATTGTACTTTTATTGTGGTAATCCAGCATGGTTGTCTTTGGCCAACAATTTTTTTTATTTGCACCTAAAAATGTGGGGTTTTAGATGCAACTTACACCTGGGATTTTGTCATTTACCTCTAACGACGTCATTTTCCACCTTGCATTGCATTGCACGTCAGGATTGCATCCAAGTGTAGGTAACATTACCAGTGAACATTGAAACAAAACGTGAACAATACATTGTTGTGCTGCTGTGTAGGTATGCGTCCTCCATTCCCCGGCGGTGCTATGCAGCAACAACAGCAACAGCAACAACCCGGTGATGGTACAATGGGCGGTCCACCAGCACGACAACCGCAGGCAGTCGATCAGAGCACGTTGATGCATTTTGTGCAACGACTGAAATCGGCCGCATCGCAGCAGGAGAAGGAGGCGTTGATGCAAGACATCAAACGCAATCCGCCGCTGTTCCAGGCTTTCATCAACTTCAGCAACCGGGGTCAGCAGGTGAGACACCGCTTGAGTCGGCAACACAAGTCGTGCTTTGAGGCTACTGTGGTGGGCTGGTAGGCACGAGGACCGGGTTCGTTTTCTGAGGGTTTGTACGTAGCTGCTGAAACATTTCATTGCAATGCCACGTGCGCATCGCTGTTCGCAACAGTTGGAAAGGCGGGGGGTTTTATAAGACACGAGTTCTACCAGAATTGCCACTGTGTGACGTCAGCTATTGTTTGCGCAGATGCAACAACAACGCGGCATGTCTATGCAACAATCGGCACAACAGCACGGACCTCAGGGCGCGGGCGGTTGGCAGGGCAGCATGCCACCACAGGGTGGGCCACAAGACGGCGGTATGTACGCAGCCACGTCCGGACAACGGTACATGGGTCAACCAGCACCGGGACCCGGTTCGATGGGTGGCCCGCCGGGCCCGCCACCGGTCTATGTGCAACAACAGGGCAATGCCGGGGGCCCGGGCACCGCCGGACCACCGCAACAGCACATGCGCAACATTCAACACCCGCAAGCGCAACAGCAACAGATGACGCGGTCACCCATGCCGCAGTCGGATCAGCAGTTTCGGTAGCAATCGGTGTCAGTAATTGATTCCGTTTTGCCGCGTACTAATAATAATAATAATAACAATAATCTACAAAATTGTGATCAGGAATTCTATTGTAATTATTTGACTGATATTGTCGATCGATGATCTTGGGTCTCTCTGGTCCCCCTCTCTTCAGAACTTATATGATACTGCTAACTGAAATGTGTATGATTTACGCTATGATGATGTATTGTACCACAGTTTGTTATGGATCTGTTTTGCTTGTGTCGCACGAACATGTGCGCGCATCCAGAGACTGCCCTCACCTAATCTGGCTATATACTTGCATTGAGGTTTGTGCAGACGCCTTACTACGTTCTTGTTATTGTCGTTCATTATTCAAGGTGATCGTCCCTTTGTGGGACGCCACTCAAAGATTCGTGCACTATCATTCGTTGAGTTGAGCGAGTTTTAATCGAGCCGTGGCTGTTGGATTACTGTTTGTTATGCGACTGTATGTTAGTGTTTGGCTGGTTGATCAGTATGGTGGTAGTTGTTGTTAATTTAGAACGTGTATCGTTATATATATGTGACTGTTGGCGCTTTTTCTCATGTTTGAGGCCTTTCTCGGTTTTGTACTATTCATTTCCTCTCTCTCTCATCACCTTCATTTGTGCGTGTATAACACCACACGAAACAAAGACATCGCAGTGTTCAAAATGCTATTTTCAAGCTATATAGTTATTATTATTTTTATGTAAATTTTTGCAATTTTCTCTCACAGGCAAGCTCTTACACCACCGTTGCAGGCAACCGGATTGCCGAGGCAACACTGACCATTTGTCAGCAATTTCGTTTGAATTTGTTTCATCATCTCTCTGGTACTCCGTTGTGATTTTGCTTCTCTGTACGCCACCACGATGGGTTAATCTGCTATTTTTTATAAATCTTTTTTTGTGAACATTCAACGCCCGCGAGTTACTTTTGTTCCATAATAATTGTCAGGGCGTGGTCAGCAGTTGGCATATTTTATTGTCGCATCACCAATAAGCTAAGACCCGCATTTTTGTTCCATCTAGCATCCATCATCCCGGTGTTTGTTCCAAACCACTCTTTGTGACTCCCTTCGTTTGGAGATGTTTCACATACGGACACAATCGGCGGTAATTTTCGTACCGATTGTTTGATTTGCCATTCTATTCTCACTCATCATTTCGCATTGTTATTTTGCCCACCATAATGGCTTGTCATTTCATGTCTACTTTCAAGAATCGCTTGTGTTGCATCTCTTTCTCTCACTGCTCCACACACACAACGTACACCACGCATGTGTTCTGTATTGCCAAGCCATGCCAGCCTCTGTTTCCGAGCGAGCTAAACTCGTACATTCACTGTGCTCTAGAGTCCTCGTGTAATTTCATGTGAGTTCGTTAATTTATCCTTAGCATCCGGTTTTAGCGCGCAGTTATGCCAGAGCGTGTTTTTGTAGTTTTGTTTACCGTTCATAATCTGTAGGTACTTCTTCATTGTCGTTTTCGGGCGGTTCAACTTACTTTTGTACCGTCACAGTATAATATTGTGGCAGTTATCATCTACCCGCAGTGCTGGTACCCTTGTTTTTGTGTCGATTACAGCCATCCATATTTATGTGCGCTCACCGGTTCATGGTTGCCTGAGTTGCAAGCACATTTGTACATAAACGTCCGTGTTTCTCAAACAATACAGCATCCATACATAAATCCAGATTCAACATGTTGATACGTGCGATGATGACCTGTTACTCCGTCTCATTTAGGCAGAATTGCTTTGCTTCAGAACGATTTGTGTTGTTTTTTTTGTTTTATTTATGATGATTAGTGTCATTGCGTATCCATCGCCCGGATTGTTTGATCAAAACAACTATGTACTGCTATGTACTTTATTTATATTTGTTTCGTGTTTATTCCGTTGCCCGTGGGGTCCCACCGTTTGATTCATTCATTTCGTGCGTCTGCATGCGTACCTGTGCGTACTGTACGTCATTAATTTATTGTTCGAATTGATGCCTTGAGCTACCACGTTTTTCTCAGCGTTGTTCCCTTGGTCCGCTGCTGCTGCTGTTGAAACATCAGATACACCCTGATTGAGCGCTGGTTGGCTGCTGTGTCGCGTGCTGCACCATGATGTACATATTCATCTATTGATTGATTGCTCCTTGCTGATTGTCTTGTTAGTCGAATCGATTAGGCCCCCTCCCCCTCCTTCGTTTGGCACACAGCCCCGTGCCACGGCTGTTGCTGGCCATCTCATCACCACTATTTATGTGACTAATGAAACTTCGAAGTGCTGCGGTCGTGCCGTGCAAACATTATGGACATCTTTCAACTGACACTTTTGTTCTTTTTGTTGTTCATTGATCGATTGACACAATATTTATTTATACACTCACACACAACACCCGTCGTCGTGCGTCGTGTGAATAACAGCTGATTGATATATGTTTAGACAGGTGTTATCGTGAAGCTGAAATTATTGGTATATACATACATGCTCTGTTCAGAGATTTAGCGTTCAATTATACGGTCAGTGGAAATTCACGACGAAACGGTTGACTGTTCTGAACTGGAGCATTAGGTAGTATTTGTTGATGCTCGTTGTGTGACTACATGTGCATGCATGATTTAAACACATGAACCTGTGATTGTTTTCTACAAATTTATTAAAGTTTTTCGTCTTAATTGTCGCTTTTATATATCATCGAACCGTCGGACAATAATTCTTGTTAAATTGCAAGTATTGAAATTCACACTGACCATTTCTTGTTTTTCGTGTGTAATGATGTTCCTTTGTCTCAGTTCCACTCGATTCTGGTAGCCGCAGGCAGACGTGCGCGTTTCGAAAATTATGCCAAAATTACCAACTCCGTTTCCTTTGTTCGGCATTTGTCCTCATCTCTTCACTCAGTTGTGTCCGTATTTAACGATTAGTCCAAGTCCCAGATATTACAACAACAACACAATCCGACACTCATTTTCTCTGCTCTTCCTGGGTAAACGCGGTGATTTTAGTGAAACACGCTGTGTGCTGTAGAGGTTATTGTCTGTCCGTCTAAATTACTGTTCCCCACTGTTTTTCATATTTTTGCAGAAAAATGAAATCGGTTTCTTTTACGGAAGTTATACAGTTTATTCGAATTTTTGGTTTGTATTGATTTTTTTGTTTCAAAGCTGAATACTGCGCTACAGATGTTCTACGTGTTTCAATTTCTTTGTTATATTATGCTATTACGTATTGATTGATTTATGGAACGACTACGGATGAGAGAGAAGCGCGCATTGTTCATATGCGTCATTTATATACCCTTTACTACACGTTCTGTTCTGTGTGTATTCATATGCTGAGGTTAAATTTATTTGGATTGTTTGCGCGCTCTTACAGTATATACAATGTGTGAAACCATTATTATTATACGTTTATGTGTGTGCATGTGGTCGCGTTGTTGTTCACGATTTGCTCCATTTTCTGTACTTATATATTCATATTCATACTGTGTACAACCGTGTATAAAACGCCGAATAAAAATCGGAAAATTATATTTTTGGCGTGGTTGTGTTTTTATGTGGCTCCGTGTAACGAATGCAAGCCCATTGATCCATGGGATTACTTCAGGTGGTTTCTAAGCGCGAATGGTCTGGTGTCGTTGGGCCGTTGGTCAGATTCTTGGTTGTTTTTCAGAATGCCGAGCCAACTGGTTGTCCCGTCCGCTTTACCGATCACAATCACGAGCGTTGATGATTCGGAGCGACATCGTTTACTCGGCAGCAGTTGGTGGTGGTGTTGCATGCACGCAAATGTCAGACGCGGGGCCTCGACGAGCCATGACTGCTGCCACTTTGTGCCCCCATTCAAAAGCACACTCTTCCGTCTGACTCAATGCTCACAATCGTCCATGTGAACATGTATGTCGGGCTGTTCTTGATGTCGCAGACGCGCGTCTGCATTTCACAACAAGTTCTTTTTTGGAAATTGTACCATCCTTGATGCATTCTGACAGTCTTGTTGTTGGTCTGGCCTCTAGGTGATCTCTGGGCAGGCCGACCCTCACAAACTTGAAGATGATGGACACGATGAAAGAGTTTGCCAAGAGCCATTTTTGTCAATTTTTATTTCCAGTCGCCCACTGCGCGTCCTCCGGAATGGGAAGAACTGCACCAGTGACGACCGTCAAAAAATATGGTACGTCGACGGTCAACCAATCGAGATGGTGGTACGTGGTCGCTTTTCACGTGTCCTTCAATTATTGT
The DNA here is from genome assembly GCA_030248065.1 of Rhynchonema sp. JSB1_4. NCBI lineage: Eukaryota > Metazoa > Nematoda > Chromadorea > Monhysterida > Xyalidae > Rhynchonema > Rhynchonema sp. JSB1_4. The sequence goes on from JASAMV010004113.1 coordinate 12,630, forward strand.
AACCTTATCATTTCTAACATTACATCTCCATGACTTTTCTGCACTTCTGTTGTGAATGTGGAATGGAATGAAAACCATTTCTGCAGGTCCATTTGGGCTGAGCGCTGGTGAAGACTAATCGTCGGAAATGTCGCCACCCGAACGATTGCAAACAAACACATTGATTGGTTGTTGGGTTGTTATTTTTGGACAATGTGGTCACATTATTAGCACTGGCTGTGCTGAGCTGATAACACATTTTCGTGTGTCTTGTTCTGATTTGATGTTCTTTTCATGCATGTGATCTTTCATATCGATTGGCTGTCTCAAAGGATTTGCCATTTGTGAGGCCAAACTTTCCATGCCACCACACGATCCACATTCATATGTTTCGTGATGAATTGTAGCGATGTACTAAAGCTCTGTAATTTCGTACCAGAACGATCTTGGGCATTATTCAGTCTGATAATAATGAAACTGGAAGTTCCAATGTTCGATGTTTGTTCTGCTGATTCGTTCTGAGTTCCGAAACTGTTACCGTATTCCACGACCGTCCTCGGTTTATCGCTCAATGTGAAACAGATATCTGATAGTAAAATATAGTGAAGCTTGATGATAGCAGTTTACGTGCAGTGACAAAATATAGGATGCTTCGCTACGGAAAAGTACACATTGAACCATCGGTCTCAACTATCTGAAGGATGCCTGCGAAAGGTTGCCTTTCTGCCATATTTCAGTGCGACAGTGTCTGCTGACAGTATGATGTTCCCGGGTGGTGGTGGCGGCGGCATTGGTCGTGATCCGGCGGCGGCCGCCGAAATGGCAGCGATGGCACGCGCCACTGTGCGCGCGCATTTATGGCAGTTTGTGATCGGTGTTGCTGCCATCGAAGTCGGTTAGTGACGTCACCATATGGGGCTGGCATCATCCGAGATGGTGGTCTGTCCGGTCTTGACTTGTTTGGTCATGTACCTTTGTATTGTAGTATAATTTGAATGCATTGAGATTTACGGATGTTGCCAGTACTAGTTTTGGCGAGCGTGCGATTTTGTTACTGTCTGGCGGTCTGGGAAAAACATACGCTGGTCGAATTTTAATTTTCATTGCCGTAATTAATCCAGACGATGACCAGCAGAGTATTTGTATCAAATTGGTCACATGTTCATGCGAATGTTTCTGTATGTTTGTCCCAATGTATTTTCAGGCGTTCGAATTGCGAACAATTGGTTCGGCTACGAAATGATCGTGTGATCGATAGATCGATTTGTCAATAATGTACAGATTGTCATCGATTGGCGTTGTGCTCAACCTGCCCTATTCGTGCTGTTGTGTTTATTCTTGTCGAGTAAATTCGGATCAGTGCGTAATACTCCCTCCGCGTTTCAAACTGAACTAAAAAGATCACCATCACTATCCTCTCGCGCATACAGTCTTTGTTGCAACACATCACCTCCTGCTACCTGTAGTTTGTGTCCTCTCACCATATTGTACGAGATGGACTGAACACTTTGGCCTTGGCGCACTTTTTTGAGAGTAAACAACAGAGCGCATGCACACACTCAATACAACACTGCTGCGCCGAATTTAGGAACATGTTTATAGAATGTTTACAGTCCGTGATGATGTGTGCGATGGATTCGCAAACACGGATTGCGTGACAGACAACACAGGACGTTCGCTTGTCGGCCGTCGGTGATTTTTGACAAAAAACTAACCAAAGGGGGAGCGAGCCATGTTTTTAGCAGTTATCGTCTCTGTCTGTTTGAGGTTGGAATATATGGAGCTTTTGTATGGAAATGGAGTGAAATGTTGTGCTTGTGTTGCAGATGCACCCTGGTGGTGCGCAACCGCAGTGAGTCTGGGCCTGTGCGTGCACAAAATAGGGGGATGCAACAGCACTGTTGTGCACATGCATGCACCTGGCGTGAGCTCTCACACAAACTTGTTTTGGTGCGCTTGTACATTGTGTTGGTTAGTCTTGCAGTGTGAGATGCACTGTGCAGCTGCCACAAATTTTTGCGAATCACTCACCGTCGTGAGCTCGTGTGCATGTCGGCGTGTTGTACGTGTGGGTACTTGTTACGTTTTTCATCTTTCACTGCTCTGGTACAGGCAAGGCGCACGCTGCTGTTTTTCATTTTGTGTGATGCGCTTCGTTTGGATGAGTAAGTGTTGTGCAGTTGTGTGCTACTTTCTGATTTGATCGGTGGCTGTTGTGTGACTGCAAATTACCAACAGCCGAGCCAAACGAAAATAATGGCCCTCAATTCGCCACCATCAAGCTACGGCAGTTTTAATCTACAGATTGGTGCACAGACGTTGCCCATTGGCTACACGGTGGACATGACCGAGACCAAACGGTGCGTTATTATTTGGCGCTGAAACTTTGTGCGTTTCACGATACCATACGTATAAAATCATGTTTTCGCGCATTACAGCAAGTCGCGAAACATCAGCGAGAAGAAACGACGCGACGCATTCAACAAGCTGATTGGTGAACTGGCCGGCTTTGTGTCGAGCGGCGAACGCAAGCTGGACAAGGCCAACGTGCTATGGCAGACCATCGTCTACCTGCGAGCTCAGAATCGTTCGTGTTTGTTGATTTGTTTGTGGAAAAAGTCGGGATCAAGCAAGCCTCATTGAACTTTCATGAGTGCAACACAACCGCAAGTGGGCTTGGTGTGCCCTCAATACACGATGTCGCAATTAAATGTTATTGTGGATTTCTGTTGGATTTGGATCACGGGTTTGAAAACGCAAAGTCTAACGCATCGAGCGCAACGGCCACCCAATGTGTTGTTGCTTGCTCATCAGTAACGTGCGCTGTGCTCGAGTGCAGGTCGTGCATCTGTTTGGTGCCTGTCGCAGTCCCCGTTGGGAGTAATTGACCGCTCAAAGCCCTTCTTGAGAGCAAATCTTATTGTTCTGGCTTGGTAATAGCCATAGCGCTGTTCATCATTCAGAACAGCAACGCGCCACAGCCGTGAAGCATGAATGCAGCACGATCGATCCAGTAGTTAATCCAAATCGACCGTCAATCCTCAGTCGTGACGAATACCTGCATTTGAACATGGACGCAATGGGCGGTGTGCTGATGGTGATCGGTGGCAATGGACACTGCTCGTGGACGTCAAAGTCTGTCGGCAGATACGGCGAAAGACAAGTTGGTTCAGCAGGGTGACTCGTCAATGCTGTTTGTCTATATTTGCTGGGACAAATCAGGGGTTCAAGTGCTGATCGGCCGAAAGATCGCTGTTTAGAATACAGACTGGTAACGGATCTTGTTACACGACGTCCTGTCGGCTGCAAATCCTCTGATCTTCGACAATCTTACCAAAATCTTATCACTCAAATCCATGTGACACTTCACCGAAGGACAGACTTGCATTTGTGATGTTTCACAGGATCACTGTGCCACTGCGCTTGATGCGTTGTTCTGCACACAATCGGTCGAGGCGCTGCAACGTGCGTTGTCCAATGAAATGCTCAGAGCTGCAGCGCCAATGAGCACTGCTCACGGGGATGTTGGTAAGACAACGGGAATGGTTGCGGGTGAAATTCGTAAAATTGCATGTCGTTGTCAAAGTTTGTAACTGAGTTGAGTTGCACCAGGAAGTGTGTTTCATGGCGGGGGAGATGCGTTCAGTGAACGACTATTAACGTGCCACTGATAACGTGCCATACCTTCAAAAAGGTCTAGGACAAATTTCGCCAGCATTAGCATCCACCTCATCATGTGCCACATGGCAATGAACTGTTTGGGCTATTTTCTCACACCTTGAGTGATGTGTTTTCGCAATTGTAGTGCACGAGTTCATCGTGAATCTGCGAACGCGTGCCGATCTGTTGCGACCGATGCGTCTGCTTGGTCGATTCATGCGACTGCCGTTTGTCGGTAAGTTGTCTGTCGTAGTGACGCAAAACGAATCAAATCTCACTTTCCACTTATCCTCAGCAGACCAACCAGGCAGCAGCAACAACAGTTGTGGCAGCAGCACGCTACCGACAGCGACATCGCCCCGTTTCTACATCGGCAATCCATCCGACAGTCTGTGTCTGGTGTCGTTATTGTGTCCGCGCGAGCTGTACGCCAACGACTTGCAACAATCGAGCAGTGCTGCTGTCGGTATTGACACACAACAGTCGATGATGATTGATGATTCAACATTGGCGTTCGTCGTTGTTCTGGACGGACATGACGCCGTGATCACGGCCGCCGACAATAGGTGATCTATTGTTGATGCTGAATCACAGCCAGGGGCCAGTTTCTATTCGGTATACGGTTTTGATCCGATAGGGTGGTAGAATATTTGATCGAAGAAATTGTTATCGAAATTCTGGGAAAATATTCGTGCATCGGTTAGAAGCGTAAGGCCGCGTACAGATAGAGCTGGTTCTGGTTTTAGTAAAAAAATTTCTATGTCCGAAAACCAGAACCAGAGCCAGCTCTATCTGCACGCAAAACTGGAAATATTTCTGGCGCAATATTTTTTATTCTATGTCAGAGAACCAGAAATATCTCCAGCTCTATCTGTACGCAAAACTGGAAATATTTCTGGCGCAGTTCGAAACATTTATGTCACTATGTTATTTGAAAAAACGTGGTGTGTGAGTGCTTGCAGCATTTTGTTTGATTACAGGGTGTGCCGAAATACATATACCTGGTACGAATTATTGTTTGTGCAGTAATTGTTTCGATTTGTGATAAACTTTGGCTAATTGTTTGTGGTCTGCTGTATGCGCTTTGCCAGCAATCTTCCATCGTTTGCAAACATGTTTTCAGGTATGATGTTTTCAGGTGCCTTAGAATTCTAAACAAGGCCCCTAGTCTGCTGCGCTATCAGAACTAAACTTTCCACTTCGATACAGTTTGTTGATGTTCTCTCTCATCCATGCTGAGGAAAGCAGAGAGACACCACTGGGAGAATTTTCACCACGGTGTTTGAGGTACATTTTCCAAAAAAACTGGTTCAAGCACAAGGTGCTCAACGGAAATTCTTGAGTGTAAAAGTCCGACCAATCGGCAAATAAACCGCTTGAACTGCTTTTTTGGAAAATGTACCTCAAACACCGTAGTGAAAATCCTCCCAGCGGCGTCTCTGCTTTCCTCAGCATGGATGAGTACATCAACAAACTGTATCGAAGTGGGAGGTTTAGTGCTGATAGCGCAGCAGATTAAGGGCCTTGTTTAGAATTCTCCGGTATCTGAAAACATGTTTGCAAACGATCGAAGGTTGCTGGCAAAGCGCCCACATCAGACCATAAAAAATTAGCCAAATCTTATCACAAATCGAAACAATGACTGCACAAACAATAATCAATACCAGGTGTATGTATTTCGGCACACCCTATATATAATCAAATAAAATGTTACAAGCACACACCACGTTTTTTTCATAAATAACCCAGGGACATAAATGTTTAGAACTGCGCCAGAAATATTTCCAGTTTTGCGTATAGATAGAGCTGGAGATATTTCTGGTTCTCTGACATAGAATAAAAAATATTGCGCCAGAAATATTTCCAGTTTTGCGTACAGATAGAGCTGGCTCTGGTTCTGGTTTTCGGACATAGAAATTTTTTTAGTAAAACCAGAACCAGCTCTATCTGTACGCGGCCTAACGGTGCTCAGACTCCACCGGCGGAAAAATATTTTACTTTTGACTCTCAATTTTACACAGAAACTCCAGTGTTAGAACTTTCTGTCTCTGGGTAGAATTCTGTATTGTACTGTATTGAAACCGGCTCCTATTGTGTGCAACCGACGAACATTTCACCATAACATACAGACTGGCTGTTCTGCTCGGCTATTCGCCGTACGAGCTGATTGGTCACAGTATATACGAAGTGGCTGACGATCAAGACCTGTCGAGTTCAACGGGTGGACAGTTTGAATTCCCGCGCTGCCTGCGCGCCAAGGACGGTCGGTCGGTGATGGTGAATGCGCGACCGTGCCATCTGAGCAGCGCACATGGTCAATCGCAACACACCAGGATGGTGTTCATTTGTCGATTAGCTCGGTGAGACTCGTTTTTTGCTCTCCGATTTGGTCAGCTCAGGAAAAATGTCTTCGGGAACGCTTGGAAATCTGCAATTTCATAATGCAGGTCATCCATCCACACAAATGACCCAGTTGCACCAACAGGGACGAACCCCGATCGATTCAGCGTTGCAACAGCACCAACACGTATGATAACGCATTTCTCTTCATTTTCACAAACTTTATACTGTTGTGTCATCAGCCAGACAGCACTTGCAGCCGACCCGACAGCGCGCAAAACAACGAGCAGCGCGTTGTCGCTGTATGGTCCAACGCCGTCGCCGTGTGGTTCGACGTGTTCGGCCACGTCGTCAAATGTGCCATCGACGCATGGTTGGTGACAATGACAACCAAATTGAACGGCATAAAAGAGAAAATATTTCTTGGACCATACCAACTTTCGATGCATGCCCGCCAGAAAGCAGCTGTTTTTGTAGGACCGGGCCTAATGTTGCACGTCAATGATTATATGGTTTCACGTGACTGGTGTTTCGATTGACTCAGGCTTTGAAAAATGCTTAGCAAGGGCTCGAAAGTCGGAGTGGTCCACTGGACTAGTGTAGTAAGTTTGTATCCCAGCGAGCTTAGACGGAACTTTCGGCGGACCCTGCATATCTGTGCGTAGATATGCGGTGTTTGTCAATCCTGGTTGTGGCAATGCTAGCAATAATCTTAGCACCGCCTAAAAACGAATAAATTCCGTTCCGCCTGCGTTCGCGAATGCCAAAGGTTAACATAGTTCAACCTTATGCCACATTACAGCCGTGCCTGATCGCAGCAGTCATCAACCAACCACCATTAATCACCCGATTGTGCGTCGAGCGTCGAATGTGTGGATCGAGCATTCACCGTTGAATCTGACCGCATCCGCCGCAAGCACCATGGTCATAACGACAAGCGCACAACCACAGCCGTCGATGTTGTTCAGTCCAATCAGTGCGACCGTACGTTTCTGCTTCTTCTTCCACGATGCAGGATGCTTTTTTTCAAACCCGTTGCCCGAATGAACCAGCATGGGTGGAATTCACGAAACGGTCGAGTAGAGAGTTGAGTTGAATAGCTCGCACTCATTTTCGAAGCCCAAACACATTGGACATATACTCCGACAAACTGGGCTTGGACAACACAGGCGCGCGTGTATTACGGCCCACCACGCGAATTTGCCCACACAAAAAAGCACACACGGACGCACGTCTCAACGTGTGCGTGCGCAATGTTTCACTGCTGTTGTAGCCATTCCCCCGAACTTTCCACTCAACCGTTTCATGAATCCCACCCATGTCTACTCAAATCAAACTCACAGTATTTCTGCTGAACTGTCAGGTGCCCAGGCATAATGTCGACTTGATTCAGATTGCCAGTTCTCCGCTGAGCCAAGCGTCCAAGCACAGTGTGCCGGCAGTCGGTGCGACAGCGCCAATGGTTGCGGCTGGGGGTGTTGGTGAAATCGATATGAATGCGCTGTCGGATGGTGACAAACAGTTACTCATGCAGCTGCAGAACATGCAGAACACTCTGCAACAGAAGGTTCGGTTCGTCTTGGCGTTTCATCAAGTCACGTCCATTTTTTGACGGAGCCAGAATACCAACAATGCAGTCATTTTTTTTGTTTTGATACCTTACTGTGCTGTTGGCTCAACTTTTGCAGGTTGTCGACCAACAGCGTGAACTGCAGCGTCTGCTCACGTCGCAAGCCACGCCCACGTTGCTGCGTCCAACTGCTGGGTCACAACAGCAGCAGCAAACTCAGGTCTGCATTCCACGCGCAATGTTTCAAAACTGTATGCACACCTTGTGTTCAACTGAATGCTTGAATGTGTTTTGTATCTTGCAGCACTCATCCATCGTCACTCCTCCGATGACCAAATCAGAAATGTCATAATTTTGCGTTTGAAAACAACAGCTGGATCCCACTTCTATTCAATTTTGTTTGTTTTTTCACTCACAGAAGTCTCCCTCCACACACAATTCTATCGTAACGCGATGCGTGATAAATACGTGGTATTCTTCAGTAGATTACTGTTCTAGTCTTTCACGTTGTTTGAATTATTGTTCCTGTTTGGTTGTCGAATGAAAAATTTGTATTTCTTGACATTTAAATTTAGTTCGAGGTGAAAAATAGCAATGGGACTCATTTGCTGCCTGAGTTGATTCAGTTATATCTGGTGAATAAACCCTTGAACTTTTTTGGTTTAGCAGCACAGCACAGGTCTAGCTGAGACCCTACGTTGAGATTTCGAACCGGTAAACAGGTGGTTGGTTCAGATTCAGACACAACACGATTACCCCATGGCAAATATCACCAGTGTTAGATCGGTCTCGGATTTTGGATTTTTCATTCGACAGTTTTATGGTCGTTCAATTGTGGTCCCGGAACAACTTTTATGCTTGTCCAATATTTGATGGCCTTGTTTTTCACGTGCCTGCGAATGGCATGCAACGAACCCAAACATTGCGTGATATTTGCCGTGAATCATTTGGTCAGACCGGTCGGCAAAAGCTGCTCTCCCTGACGCGCCATTGTGTCAACATTTTGTTCCATTTTCAGCAATTCCACAAGTGAAACCAAAACCATCACCACCAGCACAATGGACAGCGGTGGTCAAAAACAGGTGGACCCTCAACTGCTCGGCTACATTCAGGAGGAGACGAATCGTCAAAAGTTCACATCGCTGGTGCACGGCCTGACCGACCAGTGTTGGGACATCTGTCTGGGCGACAGTCGCCCGGCGGCCAAGATGGACTCGCGCACACAAACCTGCGTGCAGAATTGTGTCAATCGATTCATTGACGCGTCGACGTTCATGCTGCAACGGTTGGGACAGAATCTGCCTCGGGGCGGCGGCATGTAACCATTCTGATCTGCAAATGACAGAATGCTTGTTGGCATTGTTTGTTGCACTGTAGTTTCTTGCAGGCTCAGTTATATTTTCCACATGATGTACTTTGTTGATGTACTTCCACATGAGCGAGTGTATTTTGCTGTCGTAGCCTGTTTTGTTGTGAGCTAAAGTTAGTTTTTCTCCGATTGTAAACAGATCGTAAAACACGGTTGGGTGCTAGTCAATTTATCACCAAACTTTACAGTTATTCTGCGTGATAAAATGGATCGAAGGTACATGTGCAGTCACAGTGAAGATCATAATCCGTAATGTATTGTTCGTTCTCTCAAATATTTGATATGGTCCTCCATTTTTTCAAATCCGGTGCGTTTGGGAAATCGTTTCAATTGTTCGAGATCAGGCGCTTCGCCTTCTTCAAGACGGACAAACACATTGCAATATCTGAATCAATTTCTTCATATTAGTGCTTGCGACGAAATGTTGGAGTGAAGTTCCTGCAGCAAAGCATCATTCAGCACCACACCTGTATTTCACCAGGCCCATAGCACCGCCTTTATGCCGTCGATAGCCCTTGATCACGCGGCCCGGGGTCGTGAATGCCTCCGCTGAAATGCAGTGTTTTTTCTTCCCAACACAAAATAACAAATCAGAACCCAAATATGCAAGTGTGAAAAAAACAAACCAATCCACATATTTGACGCGTATTCGATATGATTCTCAGGTGCCAGCTCTCTAGCTTCTTTCAGCACCTGTGTTTTATAATGATAGTGATTTCAGTACGCTAATTTTTTTTGGCCCAGCGACAGCAAGATAAGAAGCGATGCTCTACCTCAGTCATCAACTGCGCGCCTTTTCGTGGTATGAACGCAAGTTGCGTCAACGCTTCGTCGATGTTTCGCCCGCGCACGAACTCGCACACGTACCACATTTTCTTGGGGCTGTACTTGAAATTCTCGCGACAGTGAAACAGCTCCTGAAAACGATTTCATATTCGCCCAAGAATTTAACAAGACTTGTTGTCAACAATCAAATCGTAAGTGGAAAACTAACAGCAGCTTTCGGCTTTCCATCGGTGTCTTGTTTGAAATTCGGTGGCCAAATCACCTTGCTGTAGTAGTTCCACTTGTCGTCGGTTGTTCTTGTCGGTTTGGGAACCAACTTTCCTTGATTGTACCTATAAAACCATACAGAATCTCGACGGTCGGATGGCTCATCGGTCACGTACCAGCTCATCACCAAATTTGGCATCGGTCAATATTTTAGATGCAAGAACAAAAACTGGCAAGAAACAATGGAAGAACGGATAACCCGAACGTACTCGGCCGTCAAGTCCCAGTCGGGCGCCCACTCGTACGACTGCACATGTCTGGTGCTAGTTGTGGCCAATTGTGGTTCGATCAGAGACAAACGTGAAAGACAACCGCCCAAACGGGATACCATTGACACACGGTGCATTCTATTGGTATAGTATGCTGCACCTGGGATCGCTCAGGTCGAATTAATGTTGTTACGCCCGCACATTTATTTGCCAGACAGTAACTTGGCCAGATAACCTCTCAGCCAGTGAGAGATGAGACAAACGCAAGGTAATCTCCGTTCCAGTGGATACAACCGGCGCGCCCAGGGATCGAATATTTTATTTTTCAGTCAAACATGATGCAGGCAGGCGGACGTGAGATAAAATGAGCACATAGACATATACGAAAACAAATGAGCAACGACGAAAACATCATTGAGCAAGCAAGGTGCAGAATTCTTTCAGATTACCTATTTTTGTCACTTTCATTATCATCAAGAACAGTTACAAAAGGACTAGCAGTGGCATTCTGACAGTTGGGATCAGCAGAGCCCGCTGTCTTCGCGTCCGACTGCCGTCGTCGCCATCTGAATATCCTCGACCAAATCGACGGCGGCCTTTGAGCGTCAGGGTCAGTGTCGTCATCGACGACTTCGAATCGTGCCATTTGTCTCAGATCATCGATGGTCTGTCCGTGCACGCCAACGGCCGCATCGTGACCGACGGCGAACTCGACGCGATGTTTATCTGCGGCCAGTTGTTCGAGCGCGTCCAACATTTTCATACATTTGTGCATGTCATTCACGCGCACCCTGTCCACGGATGGAGTCGATTCGAACGCCGAGCGCAGTTCGCGACGCAATCGCACCGACAGATCACGTGATTCGGCACGGTGCGATTCGCGCGCGAATTTGCCGATCACGTTGACGTAACGCGCGTACAATCGACTCGCTGACATCGGGCCGAGCGCAGCTCTACTGTATGTGTACTGTTTAGTGTGCTGTGCAACTCACAACATTCTGAAAGTGGAATACAAATGTACAGTATGTATGTTAATGTCAAACAGAATGGTTACCCCTTTTAGGATAATTTTATGACATGCTCTTGACTCTTAATCAGAGATCGGAAACGGGCCGGGTAAAGTCGGCCCGGCCCGGCCCGGTCGGCGAAAAGTCCGGCCCGGCCCGGTGGAGGGCTGCAGGTCGGCCCGGCCCGGTCAGCAAATTTTCAAGCGCTGAAAACTAAAAAAGTCCAAAAAAGCTGAAAAAAATTCGAAAATTTTCTGCAGAATACTTGTTTTCACTGGTACAGCTGGGGGAAGGGTAGGTAGGTATATTGACGCGCCATCCTGATGCAGTACGTAAGTCGCCGCCCCGGTTGGTACAGTAGTAGGTATAATTTTTAGCTCAAACAAAATGGTTTAAAATCGGTATTTTTCACTCCATATAGGCGAAAAATCGCGCGTGACGCGCGAAATTAGCGCTTAAGAGTACATTCTCAATCTCATCAATTTATCAATATGTAGACATAAAATTTTGTTCCCGGACGACTCCCCCCAGCTCGGCCGGTCGATACAGTAGGTAGGTTGATTGCAGGCAGGCTTTTTTTGTGGTACAGTAGGTTGATTGCTGCAAAGCAAAGGCCGGGTATGGGTAGCTACTGCTTCTTTCTTCAAAATGATGACTGAAAAGATCAAGAACTAGGAAATGTTATTGCGCGAAGCGCAAAAATTTTGAAAATTTTGGTTCAAAAAATGGTAATTTCGTTCAAATTTAGGCATACCGGGCCGGGCTGCTCGGCCCGGCCCGGCCCGGTCGACCAACTCCAAAATCGCGTTTCCGATCTCTGCTCTTGATCAGTGGTGTAGCTGGGTGTGTGTGGGGGGAGTGGCGTCAGGGATTGGACAATGTCAGGTCCGCTGTCCGCACAGTGTAGTTCCTGGTCCGGAGGGGGAGATAGCGGACCCCTCGTTTTTCCTCGGAGGAGATAGTGCACCGCACCCCCGAGCAGTGCTGTGGCTAGGTGAGTTTTGGGGGGTCCCCCCCAATGGTACCCTACCCGTCCCGACCTGGCACACTGCCCCCTATTCGCCCCACTCTGGCACGCTACCCCCTATCCGTCCCGCTCTGGTACCCTAACCAACCCCGATTTTTTGCCCTCAAAATGCCCATTTTTTTGCGGTCAAAAATGCCCAAATTTCGACCGAAAACCCTTAAAAGTGCAAAAAATCGCGCGCTGCGCGCGATATATGTACTTTTTTAGTACATAAAAACAGTAAAAACCTAAATACAGCCCCCGGAACAGAGACCCCGCGTGATACAGCCCCCCAAAAAGGGGTCAGTGAATTAATAGGGCCGTCAAAAATCCCGAAAGAAATCCCGAAACGAAAAATCCCGAAAAGCAAAAAGTCGTGCGTGGCATAAGGATTTTCTCTTTCTATTCGTTTTGCAAAGCACCGAAATCGGTCGAAATCGGGGCCCTGCCTGCCTGACGCAGTTTGCCTTCATAAAGTTTCAAATTTTATCATCAACGCATTTCACAAAAGCCTCGGAGAGACCAGGTTATATCCCAAATACCGTAAAAACCTAAATACAGCCCCCTAAAAACCTAAATACAGCCCCCCCCCGCCCGGCAGTGTACCGTAAAAACCTAAATACAAGGGGGGCTCTATTAATTCACTGACCCCATTTTCAAAAAATTATTTTCGTTTCTCAGCGAGAGCGTTCCAAATCCGGTGTTATTTTCGATCGATATTCCGAGGGGGCTCTATTCCGGGGGGGCTCTATTTAGGTTTTTACGCTTTACGGTACCTAGTTCCTGGTCCGGAGGGGGAGATAGCGCCAAATAGAAGGGGGCTCTATTAACTCACTGATCCCATTTTGGGGGGCTCTATTACGGGGGGCTCTATTCCGTGGGGCCTCTATTAATTCACTGACCCGAACCTGAAAAAATTGTTCCCAGAAATACCCCCCAAAAACCCCTAAAAATGGGTTTGAAAGGATGTTTTTTCGCTTGTAATCGCATTTATTCGGGGAAAGCTCTATTCCGGGGGGGGGCTCTATTAATTCGCTGACCCCTTTTTGGGTGGCTCTATTCCGGGGGGGCTGTATTTAGGTTTTACGGTAGGGGGGGTGGGGTCTCCCCTAGGTACAGTAGGTAGGTTGCCGCCCCTCGCCTGGTACAGTAGGTAGGTTGCCGCCCCTCCCCTGGTACAGTAGGTAGGTTGCCGCCCCACCTAACTTTTCACCCAAAACATTTATTTTTGGCTTAAAAATTGCATAAAATTAGCATATTTGTCTGCAAATAGGCGAAATAGATAGATTGTTCCCCAAAATTTGTTGACGATAGATAGATTAGCCCATTGACGACAGATGAAATCAAAAAGTGTTGACGATAGACAGATAAAATGGGCGGACCCCCCACCCCACACCCCCAGTACTACCCTGCGGGTCAGTGAATAAAGTGAATAAAGAGCCAGCTCCCCAAATGTGGTCAGTGAATTAATAGGGCCCCCTTGTTTTTAGGTTTTTGCGGTAACACGGTTTTTGTGGCAAAATGAAAGCGACAATCAGTGTAGTGGCAGGCAAATGGTTGCAAGGTACCCTTGGGGGGCATAGTTTTTTAGACACTTTTTAGGTGCAACTTGCACCTAAAAAATCAGAATTGCACCTAAAAATTCAGGGTTAGGTGCAAGGTTGCACCTAAAATTTTGGGCCCTTATTTGCTTAATTTAGCATTTATACAGCATCTTTTAAGGTTGGAAAGCTTAGAAACAAAAAAATGCGCTGCGCGGCTTTTCATTCCTTCCAATAAATTCCATCGAAGCATTTGGTCGACATCGACAAAAAATATTGATCTGATTGATTGATTTCGTACACAGTTAGCACCTGGTGTGCTGGTGATAAGATTCAAAACAAATACATGCTGTACTAGGATCAGTGTAGTTCCTGGTCCGGCGAGGCGGTTAGTGAACCTACCCACTTTGTCGGTGCGGCGGTTAGTGTACCTCACTGTGGGGGGAAGGAGGGGGGAAGACCAAAATTCAGGAAAAAGTCCTTTGAGGTGAAAAAATTTGACCTATTTTTGCCCTTTTTTGGAAAAAATTTTCCATAAATAGGGTATTTTGGCGACTTTTGACAACATTGACCTGAAAATTACCCATTTTAGGCCTAAAATGCCCATCTTGGGCTAAAAATGCCTATTTTAGGCAAAAATTGCGGCGGTTAGTGTACCTGGTGCGGCGGTTAGTGTACTAGTGTACCTTGGTCGCGGCGGTTAGTGTACCTTAGGAAGGGACCCCCTCCCCCCAGGAACTACACTGACTAGAACTAGAGCAGAGCATGACAACAGTATTAGATACCCACACAGTAAATGAACAGCGAAAGTAATTACTTCGTACGTGACCCCCAAATGTGGATATGGTGACATGAAAATTTTACTGTTTCGTTTTCTTCTCAATCGGTTCTCAATAATGAAACTGGGACAAAATGTGCTACAAAATGTTGAACTTCCCCTGAAAAGTTTGCTTTTGCTAAAGGAAAAGGCATTCATTGCGTTACAACTTTATTGAACTTCTAAAAGCACGCAAATAGCATTGAACACACAACCTGGCAAAAAAGCCTAAAATTGGCGTTTTTTGTCCAAAATAGGGGTTGCACCTACTTTGGCCAGCTTGTACCTAAAAATTGGGGGGTTGCACCTAAGTTGCACCTGGTGAATTTTGAAAAAAAAAACCCTGTTGGGGGGGATGGATCCAGATGGTTGCAAGGTACCCCCCTACCAGTGTAGTTCCTGGTCCGGCGCGGCGGTTAGTGTACCTACCCCTTTTTTCCGTGCGGCGGTTAGTGTACCTCCCTGGGGGGGAAGGGGGGGGAAGACCCAAATTCAGGAAAGTCACTTTTTGAGGTAGAAAATTTGACCGGTTTTTGGCCCTTTTTGGAAAAAATTCTCCATAAAAAGGGTATTTTGGCGACTTTTCACAACATTGACCTAAAAATCACCCATTTTAGGCCTAAAAGTGCCCATTTTAGGCCTAAAATTGCCTATTTTAGGCAAAAATTGAGGCGGTTAGTGTACCTGGCGCGGCGGTTAGTGTACTAGTGTACCTTGGTCGCGGCGGTTAGTGTACCTTAGGGGGGGACCCCCCCTCCCCCCCAGGAACTACACTGCCCCCTACCCAGCCTCCGGAAGGTTGCAAGGTACCCTGAGGTCCGAAAAAAGGGTGTTTTTTGCATGCATTATACTGCAAATTTGGCCGAAAAATAGGTACTTTTTTGCATTTTGGCCGAAAATTTCCCTAAAATACCTATTATATGGAGGTTTGCGCGCGGAGCGCCCGAATTTTGGGGTTTTGAGGTCGAAAAACACCCATTTTTGCCGATAAAAACCATGAATTGATGGTTGCAAGGTACCCTCCGGGGTGGTTGCAAGGTACCTACCCTTCCCCCCCATCCCCCCCAAGGGGTGGTTGCAAGGTACCTACTCCTTAGGGGGGGGAATCCCCCCCATCCCCCCCCCAGCCACTACACTGGCGACAATGCTGGCGGATGAAAAAAAACCGTTTGTTGCGAAAAAATTTTTTGCTCAAATTTCAAGCCAAAAGCGCCTTTTTTGACCAAAAATATCCAAAAATTGCGCTTGGCTACGTGCTTATTTTTTGTGGGGCCCAAATGGACCCGGTTCACAGAAACCAAATCACAAAAACATAAGCATGCCTTCCCAAGAAAATTTTTGGAAATTTTGGGTTTTTTGACAATTTTTTGTTTTGACCCCAAAATCGGGCCGGGCCGAAGTTTTGATCAGTCGGGCCGGGCCGGACCGAGGTTACCCGGCCCGATCTTAATCTCTGGTACAATAGGTTGCCGCTGCCGCCCACTTTGGCAGCTGCGTATAGTCGTACATCACTTGATCGCAAGATATCGAGTATAGGCTATCGGGTATCGGTACCCAAAAGGTATCGGCTATGCACAAAAGTGTAACCCAACTCCGGATTTCTCTTTCGCCCAACTGCGTATTTTAGGCTTACCCTTTAGGCACCAGCCGCAGCCAGAAATACCTGACCTGACCATTAACACGCGCACGCCTGCTTTTAAGCCTGAAACGAAAGCCCATTTCCGATAGGATACGGCAGTTGCGCGTCAGTTGGATTAAATTTTGCTTATTCTATCTCCGTTTGACCCCAGTGCGGTGCTTGCACCCACGTATGGGCAAACTGCGCCAACATGAGCTCGATTTCACAGCTGGCAGAATAGTGAAACATTCTGACGTGGCTGCTGATTTGGGAAATGTTACACGTTGAAGAATACAAAGTGGAGGATGATCATTTTCTCTTTCTATTAATTTTGAATACACATCACCTTCGAAATCGGGCTCGTGTTGGCGTAGTTTGGCTTTACTACGAAATACTTCTTTCATCAGTTGTCTTCTGTGGCCGGGTTTCTCCACGGCGCTGTGGACGACCACTTGATTTACGCACAGATGTTGACAGCAGCTGAATTACAATCACCTGAAAATAAGCGCAGAAAAGTGGAACAGAACCAAATGAATCAAGACGGTGGAGGAGTCGGAGTGGTGGATGAAGGAACTTGCCGCATCAAAGAAGGCGTTGTCAACGAAGGTGACGATGACGCTCGGTCGTCAGCACAGCAGTCAGACGTTGAGCAAGGGGAAATCGACACCAACGAAACTGCGTCATCATCATCAACGAGTCAAACCAAACAATCCTCTAATGGCTTGAAAAATGGTTCATCATCCACCTGTTCGACTGCTTGCTCAGCGTTAGTCCTGTTTTGTTTTGTGATTGGCTCCCGTTTGGGTGTTGTCTGGGGATGTGTTTAAGTGTTCTTGTTGTTGGCTTTACCGGACAATAATGTCGAGCGGTCCGGTCCGCTGCACAGATACCGAGTTATATCTGAACCTAAGATTACCGTTGGCTTGTAAAAAAAGTTGCAGTGGCTGGCGAACTAAGATGGACAATCCAACAGACAGCTTTTCGAATTTTCTTTATGTTACGTACGGTGGTCCGTCAATTGCACACCAGTCTTGTAATTATTGTGTTGTTTTTGAGTTGATGAATGACGCAACAAGTCAAGCCAAACCTATGCAATTGGTAATTCGGTTTCCATGGACCGATAGCATCGTGAAATGACCATCCTTCACAGAACAACAACACATAACAGAGTCAGTGAAGCCGGAAGAGCACCGATTGTGCAGCACCTTAATTTAAAAAATAAGAACTCCTAACAACTTCATACGCAAGTAACTGATTAAAAATAATCTAGGAGGAGATTGTTTGGCTTGGTTCGATTTCAAAGTCAGCTGACAAAATCAAAACCTCAAAAATCACACCATGATCAAGAATGGGCGCTCATAAAACCCGTCAAATGTATCGCACGCCGTCAAATCGTTTTTACCCACGTGCCTTATATTATCATTCATGTAACATCAAACAACCTGCCGTCTACGTCTATGCTTGTGTGTTGATGGCGATCGATAATTATACGCTCTTTCTACTTCCAGCGTTTTGGGAGCCATTAATGTTTCAACAACACTGCAAATAGGGTCTAAAGAGTTGACAGAAACGGTCTGTGCGGCACCTATCCGTAGAAACCTAAAAAAGAAGAAATCAACAAAAAAAGAATGTTAGTGTTGAAACGGACAGGTTGTGTGTGGGTTTGTACCGGTTATTATGGGCACTTTTGTCAGTCAGACAGGCGCATACTGCAACACGCGGGCAGTGCTCGAACGGGATTGCTTATCGCGATACGGGATATTAATCGGGACTGGACTTCTCAACGGGACTGAAATAGCATAGCATCGTGAAATGACCATCCTTCACAGAACAACAACACATAACAGAGTCAGTGAAGCCGGAAAAGCACCGATTTTGCAGCACCTTAATTTTAAAAATAAGAAATGATGATTATTTCTTCAGATCCATTCAACTATCATTTCCCACCGATCGATTCGCTCAAATTGTGCACGATTCTCTCGTTGCTGACGCCGAACCACCTCGCAGTTCTGTCACGAAATCGATGAATATCGATAAATCAACTTTGCATACGTTAGTACAGTGACTTTGCTTCGAATACCCTTGCGTTGTTTCATTAGATAAAAGTTCTGAGTAAATATATTTCTTGCAGCACATTCGACGCCAAATTTTCGGACGTAAAAAAACTGAAGAAGTCAATTGACCATTACTTGGACATGGTCTTGCTGGTCACTGAAACAGTGAAGAAATTCGATTATGCCGGTGACGCTTGTGGTGCTGTTTAGGGTTAGAGAGATGTCGGGTGTCGGGTGCCAAAAAAGTGTAGGTGTCGGGTGTCGGGTACCCCCAGATGTCGGGTGTCGGGTTTTTTCGGACCCGACAGCCGACACCCGACACTTACGGTTCAAAACATCAGTATTGCTGAGAGAAGAATTTTGAGAGAAAATTTTCTTCGAACCAAATGTTTCCGAAGACGCAGAATGTGACATTTTGGTGTTTATTTCGTATGAAAATACTTGAATTCAGTAACTTGAGCCAAAAAATTGCACTCGTGATGCAAATGAGCAAAAATTTGCCTGTTTTTGGTCTAAAAACAGGTGTCGGGTTTTTTTCAAAAACTAGATGTCGGGTGTCGGGTTTTTTTGCAACTGTCGGGTGTCGGGTGTCGGCTTTTTTTCTGAGATGTCGGGTGTCGGGTACTTCCAGATGTCGGGTGTCGGCTGTCGGGTGTCGGGTACCCCCCGACCTCTAACCCTAGTGCTGTTACTCCGGCTGGCTCAACCGTTAATTCTTAACTTACCAAACAACGCTCATCAGTTTGTTTTTCTGTGCCTGGTCCCTTTCGTCAAGTGATGTTGTTTCTCGCATTATACATATTGATAATAAGTGTTTTCACGATAAATATCAGACATCGGGATTTTGGGCTGTGTTGTCGAAATGGTTGTTGCATCCAGCATTGCATGTGAATGCAAGTGCATATCATTACCATTGTGCTTATCAGTTTTTATCAGTATTTATCATTCGTTGTGAATTGTAGCACACGCGGAGTGTTTTCATCTGCCAATTGCGCCCTGCTTCAGATGAGTGTTTCGCACTGAACCGAGTGCAGTTAAAAATGTTCAAGAACTTGAAAGAAAAGGTTGAAAAACGTTTGGCGGAGGAGACGCATAGAATTCAATCGGTTGGTGGTTTTATTTCCGTTTTGTAGTCTTCGCATTTATTGTGTTGTTGTTTTCATCCAGAGGAAACTTTCGGGTGTTCATAAACAATTGGCGCTTCGGTCTTTTGTAACGTTCGATCAACTAATCTGGGGTTAATCCAAGCTTTATGTTATCCATTTTTCTGGTCCTGTTGTCCTGGGTCGTTCAGGGGTTTCTGTTGTTCAACTTCCTGACTCGCCAGACTCGGTGATGTTTCAGACGGTGAGCCAAGTCGGCGGCAACATTGCTTCGAACATTCGCAGTCGCGCGGTCAGTTGATTTGTCCCTGTTTCTGATGTTTTCCCGCTCTTCCCTGTTTGTTTTCTTGATTCCACCACTTTATTGGCCAAATTCTTGACAGTTTGATTGTTCAATTTCTGTCCGTGTGTTGCAGAGCGACCAAGATCTGGCGTCGATGGACACGAGCAATGGCAGCAGCAGCACGACATTCGATCCGTTTGCCGGAGTCAGCAAGGTGGGGGGAGGTCGATGGTTGCATGACATGCGACAAGTTGAATACTATTGTGCTCATTCCGAAAAAACGACCGCAAGCAATTAACCAGCAAACACGCAGAATCGGATTATGAGCTTTGCGGGCAAGCCCTGTGACAACGACCTACCGCTTGTTTTGCGATTGAGTTTGTGCGCTAGTTTCGATCAGCGCAAACGTTCGTTAGTTCTGTGTTTGGATTTAACTGAATGGCACAATACGACTTGCCCGTGTCAAGTCCAATCGTTGTTGTGGTCCATAGGTTTTTTTAGACACTTTTTAGGTGCAATTTGCACCTAAAATTTCAGAATTGCACCTAAAAACTGGAGGTTAGGTGCAACTAGCACCTAGATTTTTCACACTTTGTTCATAAAACAAAATTCTAGGTGCAAGTTGCACCTAGAATTTGACATATTGGGTGCAAGTTGCACCCAGTGAATTTTGAAAAAAAACTATGTTGTGGTCGCAGTCACACCGGTTGCCCGCAAAGTCCATACGGTCCACAATGCTTGCAGTCAGCCGACGCGATCGGTGGTTCGTCCGTGATGGAGGGATTCAGTATCGATGACGATAACAGTCCCACCAGACAGAGACGCAACTCGGCCGGCAGTGTTGGCAGCAACGATAGGTGTGTTTGCGCATCAAATTTGCACCATCTTTGATTTAACTGACATTATTGCGTGAATTCGCGTGTCGATTACAAACTTGCTCCAATGCAGTTATTGCTGTGGCCTGGGTATATCTGCTAAATTCAGTGTTATGTATCAGTATCAGATATAGTCTTCCTGAACATATGTCTTTTATGGCGAGCAACCAAGGCAACTGTTTTCGTAGCGAGCGCAAGGTGATGCACAATGCAGCCAGCTGGGTTTTCGTTGTGATGATTGAGCTGATGATGTTCTGTTTGGTTCTTTTGTGATTCGCAGCAGGTATGCTGCACAACGAACGCAGCCGATTAGAGTGGTTGACGGTGTGCGCCCAACCCATATGCGAGATTGAAAATGTTTGCAACAAACCGATGCAGCATTTGTGCGTGTGTGTGTGTTAGCCTGCCAGGAATAAACACACTGAACGCCAACGAAACCAGTTGCATTAGTGTTCAGCTCACCCAAACGGCTTCTTCTCGCTAGCTATAGTAGTACACAATAAGTACACCTGGCACCTGTGCAGATGTGCGCTCGATTTAGCACCGTCAGGTTCGGCAAAATAATTCCATGATTTTTTTGTTCAAGCAACTGTCTTTTGTTCGACGATTGTTTTGTCTGGTTTTTCAGTATGAGTATCTTCCACTCGATTCCTTTGGGCACGTCCGCCAGCCGACTCGAGCCGATCGCATCTGATGTCGAAAGCACGTTCACAGGTACGTTCTTGCAATGATCCGGCGGGCCTTGTCGTTGTCTTGATCAGTAGACTTTTTTTATCATCGATACTTTTAGATTTATGGACCGCTTGCAGTCTGCCCTATTTATAGTGACACCCTTTGCAGTGGTACTCTCCATACAGTGCCAGTAGATATTTATCAACGCTATCTTAGTTCCCTATCTGGCGTTGGGCTCGAAGTTACCACTCTACAGTATATGCACACGTTGGATATTCTGGAGGTGACAAAAAACGGCCGGTCCATGTAAAGAGGGTCGACCGTAATTCCAATATAAAAATAGTTCAAGTTGACATCGGTAGATCTGGAAGATCTGATCGTGATGACCAAGTTTGACACACTGATGGCCCAGTATTTGCAATCGTCACGTCATGATGGATTGTTCGGTTGTGTGTATGCAGATGTGGAGACTGGCTCGTCGGCGTTGTCGGGCGCCAGCAAGGAGCAGATATCGTCGGTGCTGCACAAACTGCAGGGACGTGCTGCCAATTACAAGGACAAATACAGAGACGTACGTTCAATTTACAAATGGTTGTTCACGTTGAATGATTGAATTGTAGTCCAGCCACGAACTCATGGGACGACTTATTTTGAAGTTGACTTATACACAGGTTGTATGTATGCTAGCCTGAACCAGGTTCACGCCCACAGTATCTACAGTATGTGGCGAATTAATCTAGTATCGATTGTGGAAAAGTTGCACAACAGATGCTGCATGCATTTTGTGCCAAGATTTAGGCTCTTACTTCAAAAACACAAATATATGTGAGACATAGCTGTGTGTGGGTATCATTTGATGTCAGAGGGATATAACCCGCGTGTTGCATTATGCGTTTGTCTGACTGACAGTGACAACTCATTAGTGGCAACACTAAATTTTTTAATATCCTTAATTCAAAAAAGTCACGCGTCTAAGGACTAAGGAGGACCGGTCCGATCCGATCATAAAGTTTGATGTCGCTCGTAGTGAATCCCTTTGGATAGTCAATTTTTTTGAACACACAATCTACTTTGGATCTCAATCGGCAGTTAACCTCCTAACAACTTCATACGCAAGTAACTGATAAAAAATAATTTAGGAGATTGTTTGGCTTCGTTCGATCTCAAAGTCAGCTGACAAAACAAAACCTCAAAAATCACACCATGGGGCGCCCATAAAACCCGCGAAATGTTTCGCGCGCCCTCAAATGGTTTTTACCCACGTGCCTTGTATTACCGTTCATGTAATATTAACCAACCTGCCGTCTACGTCTATGCTTGTGTGTTGATGGCGATCGATAAATTATACGTGCTTTCTATTTCCAACGTTTTGTGAGCCATTAATGTTTCAACAACACTGCAAATAGGGTCTAAAGAGTTGACAGAAACAATCCGCTCGTGCTTGAGAGCGTCCAAACAAATAAGAAGAAATCAACAAAAAAGAATGTTAGTGTTGAAACGGACAGGTTAGTTAGTTAGTTTATAGCGTCGACACCCACTCAATAATACATAAATAAGAAGAGTAAGTGAAAGAAGCATAATTACTAGACCGGGTTTGGAGTTTACGGACATGAAAATAAATACAAAACAGGGTGTGCAAGTTACGGGAATGAAAAATAAATACAAAACCAGGACAGGAAAGGGTGAGAAGGTGGACGAAATCACGGACAGACAGACACAGACAACATGCAGTCAGAAATTAAATGTACGCAGGCAGAGCCACAACAATGTACAACGGTGCAATACCGGACAGGTTGTGAGAGGGTTTGTACCGGTTATTATGGGCACTTTTGTCTGTCAGACTGCAACACGCGGGCAGTGCTCGAACGGGATTGCTTATCGGAATACGGGATATTAATCGGGACTGGACTTCTCAACGGGACTGAAATTTTCCGGATCGGAATTGATTATCGGGATCGAGATTACATATACTTGCGGGCTGAAAAAAAACCGCTTTTTGGCAAAACCGTTGTATTTTTCAAGTGGCTTTTGAAAAAAAACGGTTTTTCCCCAAAATATTCCGAGAAATTTTCCAAGGTCGCGAAATGATGTTGTCAAAACCACTGTGTGGGCAATCCATCGGCTCATGGCACTTTTTATACACACAGCGCATGCAACAGCACACGCCATTTTCTAAACAAAACGTACACTTTGAGCGAGTGTCATTCTTTGATGACAGCTTTTTAATCTATCCGGTTTTCACTTGCTGCTTGACATAATACTTCTCTGCACTGTTGCAAGATTTGGGGATGTTTCATTTCAACTGATAACTGCAGAGAATAGATGCATTCATTGACGGCAGTAATGTAGCATGCACCCTGCGTGTGCGAGTGCCATGAGCTGGCGGATTGCCTTTACATTGGTGCTAAACAGTTCAAAATGACTATTTTTCAAGCTCCAAGTGCATTTTTGATCTGTTTCAGACCATTGCCCGACAAAATTTTCTCCAAAACAGGCGTTTTTGGACCATGGGTATCCTTAAGTACAGGAAAAATATTTGGAAAAACGCGGTTTTTTCCAAAAGTATATTTTGCTTAAAAATACGGAAATACATTACAGTTTTTCGCACAATATTCGTCACATTACCGAAAATGTTTCGTTTTTGCATCCTGTAGCCGGGTTTAGGTTTAGGCTTACGTGGCCCAAAAAGTATCTTTTAAAAACACGCTCTCCACCGCGGTGCGTAAACTCCCTTTTGTCTCCCAAAACATTTGTGTGTTGAACGATGTTGCTGTTCGCGTAAGCACGCAACAAATTGAGGTCAGCCAGCTGGAACTTGTCATCATATCTCTCGGCCCAATCTCTTTCTTTTGTTTGCGAAAACACGTGTAACCGACGCATTTTTTGAATCTGGCCAAGCAAGCTTTAAAATAAGTCGTCTCATGAGCTCGTGGCTGGACTATACGTCAGTTTTTGCAATTGAACTGATGTTTCAGCTTGCGAAAGTTTACAACGAAGTTGTGCGAGAGAACGATAAATACCGAGTTAGTATATCACATAATTGTTCGTTCATTATTTTTATGTCTTGTATCTCGTCCAGCACCTTGGTTGAATTTCGAACACCTGAGCGCTTCTCACCGAGCTGTCCTACAATAATTGCCCTTGCCCACTGACTGTTTAGAAAATTGAAAACTTCTTTTTTTTAATTTTTTATGTTTACACAAAACTATTTTCCTGCAAGCTCTCGCACGCAATTAGTCTCTACCTCCGGTGCTAATCTGTGCATTTTCGCACGGATTTTATCAAACTCCACAGTCGCCGATACGAACGATTTCATGCATAGTCACGCCACCCATTTCTACCACTAATTATTTATTTATTCTTTTCTCTCTTTGCAGACCGTGCTGGCGGCGACACAAGACAAGGCACTCAGTCGAATTGAACGACTGCGCGACGAGCGTACGCAGCTGAGGATTCGCATTGCCGAATTCGAGAACAACAATGTTCGTATGACATCTTACTTGGCACAGACACACTGCTCGCGCACACACACTCTTTGTCAAGTCTGAATGTCTTCGAACACAGCACGTGCAGTCAACCCTGTTTATGGCGACCCTCTAGAAAGTGGAAGCCTCTTCATAGTGTTAAACTTGTTGCTTTCTCAACTTTTCATCGATAGCTCTTGAAAATAAATGCTTTTCGCCGGAATTGAATTCATTCTAGTCAAAATGTAATTTTCTTGTTCGCATTCTTGCAGAAACCGAATGTGGATACTGCCGAACGCATAAAAAAGCTCGAAGACTTGTTGGGCCGATGCAAGGAGAGCATCAAACTGCACAAAGAGCGTATGAAATCGCTGGAAAACGAAAATGAAACGCTCAAAAAGACGGTCAGCACGTTGGAATCTGAAAATGTTAGTTGGCCGTTCGAATACAGAGTGTAGATTTATGAATCCCATTGAATCAGTTCAAAAGTTCAATACTTGTGCCTGTTTCAGTGCACGGATTCGGCGATCAGTGATTTGGTGAGCGAGCGAATATCGGCCGAATGGAAAAGCAAGCTGAGCGAAGCCGAACAGCAGTGGGCGGTCAAGTTGGCTGATGCCGACGAGAAAAGGTGTGTCCACTGGGACCATACGTGTTTACACGCTTTCTGGGTGCAATCTGTACCTAAACTTTCACATTTGCAGCTAAAAATTTTGAGGTTGAGTACAATGTAAACCAGAATTTTCGCATTTTGTGTACAAAACAGCATTCTTGTTGCAACTGCACCAAGTGAATGTTAAAAAAGAACAATGAGCCGGACATTCTACATTTGTTATTAGCACAGATCTCAGTTTTGTTCTGCTCCTGTGCATTGCAGCGTGATGGCGGTGGCGGAGACGAAACGTCAGATGCACGAACAGATGGAACACAAGGAGTCGCAGATGCAGCAATTGTTGGGCAGATGTAGACAGGCGGAGAATGATGGTGGGTTTGGTGGAGGAGATGAGCGGGTGGGCATCAAACGGAACACACATATACCTGTTGCTGTTGTCTTGCTTTTGTCAAATCAACTCTATGAACGTTTGGGTTGTATTGATTTTGTTTAACCCAGGTACGGATAACGGGCGCCATACAAGCAATGTATTTTCTAAATTTTTTGACGGCCAGCCACCTCAACACAGAAGCTCGACTGTTGTGTGTATCATGTCTGATTGGCCCGTCATCGTGCCGTAGTGTGGCAGTCCAGCAAAATACAGTAAAATCACCCACCTGCTTGTCCGGTGTCCAACCGACCACAATATTGTGTCCGATTGCAGCCGCAGCAGCCGCCAATGCGCACGAACAGAAATTGGCGGAATTACGCAAAACTATTGACGATATGGACGCCGAGAAACGCGATTTGTTCGATCAGTTGTCGAAGACCAAGGCCGATGCCATTGAATTGGTGAAGGTGCGTTTGCGATTTGTGTGTTTCTGTGTCTTTTTGTGTTTTTTCGTTACATCTCTTCATTAATTTCACTCGTCACCAGCAACGTTTGTGTCATCGTATTCATTCTGCAGCTGTTTGGCGTTTTTTTATTCCTGTTGAATGTGGTCGATTCGATCGTGTTCGTCTATTCACCTTGTTCTCGCAGGCGACAGAAGGCAAGAAGCTGGAGGGCGTGCGTGAGGATGCAGCGCG
Organism: Rhynchonema sp. JSB1_4; assembly: GCA_030248065.1. Classification (NCBI taxonomy): domain Eukaryota; kingdom Metazoa; phylum Nematoda; class Chromadorea; order Monhysterida; family Xyalidae; genus Rhynchonema; species Rhynchonema sp. JSB1_4. Next base: position 38,931 of record JASAMV010004113.1, read on the forward strand.
ACAGGTGACAGAGTTGGAGGAGCAATGGCGGGTGAAATTAGAGAAACAGGCGGAGGAGCACAGCAAGCAAATGCAGGCAAAGGTCGGTTATTGCCGGTGTTGTACATACCACAGTTGCAATGGGTGTCGTTCGTCCCGTGGTCCTGTTGTTTGTTCACTTGCTGAAATTTTGTAGTTGGCCTTCAGACCATTATTTTACCGTCATGTTCCTCCGCAAATTGCACAATGTAGTCAAGTGTCGTACAGCCTCGGCGATTGTCATCACACACGAGCAGCAAAGCCTGTTGTTGTCACGGTCTTATCGGCTGCCCCGCGAAATCCTGCAAGTTCATTGTATTGACCGATGGTGTGAAAAAGGCCTCTGGAACAGTATTCTGACGGAAACTCGAATTCTCAGCAAGCCTCCGGAACTTTCTGTCCGCCAGCTTGACAAAAGTCGACTAACAAAAAATCGCCCACGATTGGAAGTAGCGAGCTCGATGCCAACCCTGTCCCATTACCCTACCTATAATAAAAGCAGCAAAACCAGCTACAAGCGCCACCATCTTTTCATACATTGATTCATGTCATCCACAATTCGGTTTTGCAGGAAGCCGACTTCGAGCGTCGCTTGCGTGAGCATGATGAACAAGCGCAATTGGCCATCGAGGAACGCGAAATGCAGAAAACGGCGTCGTTACTGCAGCAGGACCAGCGCAAGGATCAGTTGTTGGCTGAAATTGAGACGCTCAAAACGGTGCGTGCTCTCTGGCTGGGTATCGGTCCGATCCGATTCTGACCTTTGACTTATGGTATTCAAGCTTTATTATTTGACCGGCGTAAAACGGGTGTGAAATGACTAAATGAGTTTTTACGCTGGTTCAAAATGTATAGATCTCGAAATACGCTTACCGGAGTGTTCCGCACAGAGCCCCCTCCAGATAGTGTTCGGACATTTTTTTCCCAATAGAGCACCAGGACTTTATATGGAAAACTCTGGTCAATATCAAATTCTCGGGTTGAACCGAACCGTGTGCTGATAGTGTCAGGTCCCATTGCTGCTGCGTCCGGTCAAGTGTGGTCGATATTTTATTTCCGCCTGATGTTTCAGGACAAAATGCAACTGGAGACGGCGGTGTCGAAGGCGCAGGCCGAAAGATACACGGAGGCCGAACATCTAAAACAACAAATGGAGAAACAGTCCCAAAAGCACAAAGACGAAATCAATGATGTCAAGGTATGTGGGGATTAAGGGATCGGTATCGGGGGGCATACCGATACCCGATACTGGGGATACCCCACATGTAGGAGGAAATTTGAGGGTTTCCTAGCCGGGCGCCTACACGTTTTAAGTGCCGACACCAAACATTGTCCGATTTCTGGTTTCCGCTGTGCTTTTGCTCGTTTCATAGTCTTGATCACTGATCACAGGCAGCTGCAAGTGCAAGAACACTCGCTATGAGTGATAAAAACGAACGCGCCTGTACTGTATATTTGACGAATGTTTCTGTTGAAACTGGGCACAAACTTCCAAATTGGTTCAGGCACAACGGATAGTTGCTCTCGATAAACTTCGCGCCCAATTGGAGAAAGAAACGCAGAAAGTTCAGGATGAGCTGACAAAGGCCCGAACACAGCTGAAAGTGCTGGAGGACCAAAAAGTGGATTGGCAAGTACAACAGAACGCCACGGAGAATGAAATACAGGTACACGGACACAGACATCATCAGCAAATTTTGCGTATATTTTTGACATAAGATCATAATACAGAAAGTCAAAGAACAGCTGGAATTGCTAACGACTTGTGAGGATGTGAACAAGGATTTGCAAACTCGTATCAAAGATATGGAGTCGGAACTGAGCGCGTTTCGCGAAGCAGCGAGCACAAATCAAGTATGTTTTTATCTGGTAATGTCTTTTTGGAACTATGTAATACTTCTATCAGATTCAAGTAATGCGTTCCAGCAAAACGCATAGTTTGGGAAACGTTTTGCAGACTGCAGCTAGTGAATCAGATGCCTTACGCGAACAGCTATCGCAGCGCGACCAACAACTGACCGAGTTACAGGCAAGTTTGCCAGCATATCTTCTTATAAAAACTGGTTTATACACTTTGTGCTGTCGCGATATAGGGTTGGATTTCTGAACGACTGAAGTGCATTACGTGATGAAAATTCACAAAGCACGTGCTGAACTGGTTGTGCCAGCTTTTTTACATGGTTGTTTGTAGCTTCTGTGTGTCTGTGTAGTGCGACTACATGGTTATGAGCAGTGCAACCGAGTGGTTTGCCTTGTCAGTCTACTTTATGTGCTGCCATTATCTCGGTGTACGGTAATAGTGCGCTGATGTCTAGCTGCAAGCAACGCTTGCTCAGGCATCCTGTCTTCATTTTCCCACCACGTTGTGGCTCTGTGGATCACGCGCCGGATATTTGATGTCCTTCTCTCAATATACTAATGTTTTGTCGAACACCGGAGGGGCCTCTACATTCGTTTTATGATGTAGATCAATACCTCTCTGGGTCATGGATTTTTTTAACCAAATTTAGTTGCTTTTTAGCTACTAATTTTTTTTTTGAAAAGCTAGTAAATTTCCAAATTTAGCAGCCTAAAAGCTACTAAATTTTGTATGTTGGCCAAAAAAGCTAGTAAATTGGCTTTTCAGCGGCAAAAAAGCTGCTAAAGCTGTGATTTTACTAGCTTCTTGCTACTAGCCCATTTTGAAAAAATAAACCCTGCTCTGGGTTCGAACTGTATTCAAGAACACTTTTGACGTGTTTGGTATTTTGGTTTTGCGAATTCCGTCTTATAATGGAGTTTTATCTAATGTGAACAATACATTCATTGCAGGATTCCATTGACTCGCTGCGTTCTGAGCTCAGCACCGCAGTGAACAACGCTGAGAACTTGCGCAAAACTTTGGACCAGACACAAGCTGACTTTGAGAAGCAAACGGCTGATTTGACCGAACAGGTCCGCATTTTTTCCAATTCAATTTAATTTTGGCTTGGTAATTCGTCACTCTCAAAGTCCAATTGATCTTAGATTTCGAATCACGAGTCACATCAATCATCGACCAACGAGCGCATCGCGCAATTGACCGCTGAACTCGACTCAGCCAATGAGCGTGTACGAACGTTGGATGGCCAAGTGCAGACAGCCAATCAGCGTGTAGAAGAGAAAGAGGCGCAGCTTGACTTGTTGAAACAAGGTGGGATGGTTTGTTTTGCTGTAAACAATTGTGGTCAATTTATCAAACTGCAGTAAGTAAGTTTGAAATTGAAGAATGGTCTCAACCGTTTTTTAATGCTCAGAAATCGAGCGCAAGGAGGTCGATTTTCGATCGCGACTTGACGAACTAATTCAAAGCAAATCGCTGGAAACTAATGACATCAAGGCCGAACTAGATCGATCGAAAGAGGAAGAACTGACAAGAGTCAAGTCCGAATTTGAAAGTGAGCACAATTCTAATCATGTCTTTGCTTGCATAACAAGCATAATTGCCCTTCGAATTTAAGCTAAAATAACAGAGCATGTATGGGACTATCGAATCTTTATCTCTCAGCGCAACTGCGTCAGACCGACGAACGCTTTTTGGAACTGCAATTGATTCTAAAGACATCCCAAGATTCGGAGCGGACGCTCAGAGGGCAGCTGTCGACATCGGTCGAAAAGTTGTCAGGTAGTTGGGCCACTAGTCTTTGACTCCTTATGCCAGCAAATTGCACATTGATCTGAACGTTATTCCCGCTTTTTCAGGTACCGAAGAACTTGTGACCAAGAAAAACAAGACGATCAAGAAACTGACCAGCGACATCGAAACGCTGAAGGAATCAATGGCCGCACTGCTGGACCAGAAAAATGTTCGCTTTCTTATCTTTTCCATTTTTTCTTTTTACCAGAAAAAACCAACGCCACAGAAAAAGAATGTATAGCAGTGTTTTTTTCACATCGTTTAAACCGTGCATATATTTTCGGTCATTTATACCAAGCGGACAGAAAACAAAAATCGAGAAATTGCAGGCATCTGATGATGCTCTCTCGCACATGACCACCGAGAAAGCGCAACTGCAGAAACAATTGGACCAGCTGACGTCTGTTCCGTTATTTCTTACCTCATATTTTCTGAACTGCCAAAAATTGATCATTTTTTGTAGCGCCGACGTTGACGCGAAGCGGAACGAACTCGAGCGGTTGTTGTTGGTCGAGACTCAGTACAACGAACTGTTGTTGTCGAATGCCGGCACTTCGGACCAGCTCAGGACGCAAGTGCAGGACTTAGATGGTTAGATGTGTTGTTGGTTTCCGAGTTCTCGTCGTACACAGATTTTTTGAACTCGGGATAAAAAGAAATGATGTCACTAATTTCGAGCAGCGTGAAAGCTGTTGCCAGACTTCAAAAAATGAACAGCGCTTGTGCCGATCGAAATTAGTGGCATCGCTAAATGTCCGAATAATGTTCTAAATTAAAATATCCAAGTGACGAAGTGCGCCCCGATCCGATCACCAAGTTTGATATCGCTCAGTGCTTTACATTTTCGTTCCAGCCAAGTGTTTGCATCTGGAGAATTCCCTGTCTGAGACCGAGCGGTGGCGTGCCGAAGCGGAATCGCAACGTGACGATACGTTGCAACAATTGAGCGAGTCTGAGCGAGAGCTGCAGAACATCGAGACGCAAGTCAATGAGCTCAAACAGAGGATCACCGAACGAGATAAGGAAATCAGCAACTATCAACAGCAAAGTGGGCGGATTTTTTCTTTTTTATTTATTTTCGTATTTGTTACGACCGTAATCCACGTTGAATTGCATATCAGCTGGCCAAGTAGTAAGAGCATAATTGATTGCAGTCATCACCAAAGACCGGCTGCTCACGCACAATGAGGAGGCGTGCACGTCACTGGAGCACGAGCTAAAAGGCAGAGAGGCGCAGATCGCTGAGCTTAAACAACAAGTGAAGAACAAGGAATTGAGGATTGAGACGATCACGACGGAGAGGGAGAGTTTGAAGGAGGTAATAAATAGGCCGGTCTGTACGCACTTTGCTGTGGCATCCAGGGTCCGATTTTGTCACATCACAGGTATCACATCATTTGCGATCCTTTCGCTTTTCGAATATGCGAATTCTCAAAAAATTGTTGATAACATATTTTGACCATCACCAAGCAAAATGCGTACCGGTCATGCTGACTGGCTGGCGTGCACCCGTTGCCTGATCATCAAGGTGGTCTGACTGTTTGTGATGTTTCAGGAATTGAGCGAGGCGCGATCAGCAGTGAATGAGCTGGATGGTCGCACGGCCGAATGCAGCGGATTGCGCGCCGAAATGGCCGAGATCCAACAACGATGCGACGCGTTGGAGACGGACAAACACGCGCTGCACTCGGAGAAAATCAAACTGCAGCAGGTTCGACAGATTCTGGCTGCCGATTTGGAGACAACAAAAATTTTAGGACTTTTTGTATTCTCGTTCACAGGAGCTGGAGTTGAGAGACAGGTCGTTGGCCGAACGTGACCAAACATTGGATTCACTGACGAACGAATGCTCGAATCGCGATAAAACAATTGAAATGTTGAATTCGGAAATGTTAGAACTGAAGCGCGATCGGGATTCGTTGCAACAGAGCCAGGCCAATGCTGGGTTAGTCCTGTTGATTTATTTTGGTTATTATTTATGCGCACGGGTATGTCTGTTCCTTTCTTATTTTTCCGTTGTTTGTTACAAGTGAACAAGCTAATTTTATCGTCCAATTGTTGCAGCAAAACAGCGGCTAGTGAACGACAGGCGATGGAGAGCACGCTGGCCGAGCTGAAACAAAAGCTGGCCGAAGAAGAGACGACTGTTGCCGGTCAGTTCGTGGTTTTCGTCGCTTTCTGTCATTTTATGCGGTTTTTGGATTTTTTTTAAATAGTGGATCTGTTTTCAGCTTTGGAAACGCGAGCAGCGGAATGCGACCAACTGAACACGCAAGTCAGTTCACTCGAAGCGCGCACGCTTGAATTCGAACTTTCGCTGGCGACCAAGACCAATGATTTGTTGGCAGCCAACAATCAGGTTCGGGCGACATTTTTAGTCTGCCTAGAATTACATACTTTCCAGCGTTTTCGCGGCTGAAAATTACGAAAGAAATTGGTCGATCTTAATTTCATTACAAAACAGTTATCGCTTCCACCAGAATCTCGATCTATAATGAAGCGCTCATGTTATCTGATTCCAGCTGGAGGCGTTGAAATTGGAATTGGCGCACGCAAAGTCGGAATATGATGAACTAAAGTTGACCTGCAAAGAGCTGGAGGATAAAATGGTAACGGTTTTGCGGAAAACTTTCATTTTTTGGAAAAATGTTGTGCATTTCATTTGAATTGGGCTGGACTCGTTTGCCATACAGCAGTCGGGCAGCACCGACGCCGATTCGCGCGTGGCCACTTACAAGAAGAAAGCTGAGCAAATGGTTGCACAGGTCAAGAAAGAGTTACAGGTACATACAATGCTGTTATTGAATTTGACTTTTTCTGCCACGCCACTTTTGTTCACTCCACAAATTCTATAACCAATTATCATTCAGTCGCAAATCACGGAAGTGACGCACGAGCGCGACCGGCTACAGACGCAGCTCGAAGAGCGACGCATTGAGTTCGACGCGATGACCAATGAAATCAATGTGCTCAAATCCGAGTTGCAGGTTGGTCGATGTTTCGTCAGGACCAGCGGGCAATCATATTCAAATGACCCTGATTCAGGCGAGCGAATCTGTTCAGCAACGTGTCGTATCGCTGGAATCACAAGTGCAGCAGGCCGAAAGTCAACAATCCGAGAAGGACCGACGTGAACAGACGTTGAATGAAGAGTTGGAACGTTTGAAATCGGAGTTGGCCGCGTACAAGGACCTGGAATCGATGAAACTGAAATTGGAGGAACGGGTGCTCGAGTTGCAGGGCAATCAGAATGAACAGGTGGGTTTGGTGAATGCTTGACTCAATGTCCAATGTATAGACGTAGCGTTTGCGAAAACGCCGCAATGTCTGAGCCGGGAAGCTGCATTGTTGTTGTTTTTGTGTGGTTCACGTACGCAGCTAGGTGATTGGTTTAAGTTTTTATCGCGTCAATTTACAACATTTGACTGCGTTATTTTTAGGTGAAACTGATGGCCAAAGAGTTCGATGCGAAATGGCGAGATGCGGAGGCGCGACATCAGGAGGAATTGAATGCAGCTTACTGTTAGTTCTCAGTATGCCGGCCCGTTAATCTGCCTGGTTGACCAAGCCAATTATGTATAACTTTCAGCGAAATCCGACCAAGACAAACAGCGCGTGTCGCGTGAATACCAGAAAGAGGTGAAGCAGTTGTACAAGGACTTGAATGATAAGACGGACAAGTTCGAAAGCATCAGGAACGGATATGAACAGAAGATCAAGGTTGGTTCGGTAACGATGTGATATGGTGTAGCGTACGTGCTTTTTTGTTCATCGCGTTTACGTCACATTTTGTGGTTGCTGTTGCAGGAACGCGACACAGAAATCCAGAATCTACAACAGCAACTCAGTATTGCATCCACCGTAAGTTATGTGACTGACACGTTGCTCTCTCAACACCAAGGCTGAGTTGAAATGTACTTCACCGCGCTGTGATATACCGCGGCTGATCAGGTGTTCACAAGAAACGCTGATGTTTCACAAATGCTTGTAATCGGCACCACTATCAGTTTTACATCGTGGCGGTCTGGGCTGGCTTGCTCAGACTCGGTGTTAGGCCTACCGTCAGTAGGTTATTGCTTCATGACACCTCTGGAGGAGCATCTATCCAAAGGCAAGGATTCAATCTACAACCCTACCTAATTGCAGGAGCACGCCCCATCGCACGAGGCGTCTGCGCTGCACGAGCGTGTGGTGCTGTTGGAGCAACAGCTGCGCGCCACCGAGGAACGACATAAGTACGTCGTGTACAGACAGATATTCATTATCGGTGTTGGCTTCACGTTTGTCATCGTATTTGTCCATTGGTGTCTGCTGTTCATTGCGTTGTTTTGTAAGGCGTAGATGATGATTGGTCGAGTTGAAAAATTATTATGATTTTGAATTGTTCGAAACCGTGTCAACTGAATCGCACGAAAATATCCACATTATGACACAAACAATATGCAGGGAGCGACTGCTTTCATTCTTCCACCATGTGTGTGTGTGTGTGTGCCTTTTCTCAGTATTATTTCACTTTCACCTAATGAGTTTCTGCTGACACGAAAAAGATATCAAACAAACGACATTCACATTTGATTGTTTTTTTCAGCCGTGAACTGGAGCTACTGGCCAGCGCAGCGACTACCTCACAGAATTATGCCAACAGCAATCCACCTGTGCCTAAACCGCTCGAATTAAACATGCACAACGAAGTACGACCTTCGCGTATTTTTCATTCGAACTGTTTTTCATTTTACAAAAACGGCAATCATTATTTTCAGCCGCTACGGAGTGTAGATTTGAGCGACAGCCTACAGTCGCCGAATTTTGCTGAGCCGACGGAGGCTGAAGTAAGCGAACAAATGGGATTCGAATCTATTTTGCTCAGAATTTGCCTGTGACAACTGTTAGAACATTGTTCTGAATACCTTTTTGTACATTTGTTCATGTTTCTAAATAGCCGATCCACACTGTTTCTGTAAGTTTTCGCCAAATTTTCGTACCCGACTCATTTCTGAATTTCTCATGGTTGAGGTTTTTGTCAAAACTCTTTTTTGGTGTCTTCAACTTCAAAACTGGTATCGGCTCCTGGGTGGGTGGCGGATGTTTGTTTTTGTCAGCCACAAACTTTGCGTTTGTCTTGCAGTATCTACGTAACGTTTTATACCGCTACATTACGGAGAGGGAAACGCTCGGCAGAGAAACTGCGGTAGGTTACATTATTTGATTCATGTGGTCGTCGATTCCATCACAATAACTACAGTTTGCGCACGTGAAGCAGTAGCTGATAGTAATTTTCGTTCCAGACGCTGACCAAAGTGATCGGCACGGTGTGCAAGTTCACGCCACAACAAATGGCACAAGCGTTGTCAAAGGAGGAGGCGCGACAAACGCATTGGATTGCCATGCCCGGCGGTCAGGCACACAAATGAACGAAATCGGACTGTTTTCTTTCACATAATTATATCATGGTTGTTCGACTTGCACGACAAAGCAGTGCTTGTGGGATGTAATTTACTGTCTTACGTTTGATTGGGCTTATTTACTGATGGTGAATCGTATTATTTATTCCTGCAATTTTTCAATTACTGTATTTCCTATTTCGGAAACCATACATTGCTGTTGTTTCGGAAGCTCATTCGCAGCTGTGATAATGAAGGCCAAGAGTTTCAGAACTGTAAGAGATATCTCACCACCTAATGTTGTTGATATAATCACACTAATTTTGGTTACTGAGCTAACTTATTAGGATATTTATTGCAGCATGGTTGTCTGTTTATTGTGATATGCATCCCATAGTGTCAGTCACAAATTCAGCACCATTTTGTGCTGTGATTTGACTTAAACTATGCCTTGTTCGCGTTGCTTCATGCTATTACAGAATAATGTCCGAGATATAAAATTGGACTTTCTTTGTCGGGTTTTTTATTTTCTGAATGCACACGGATTATGATGTTATAATCTACGTCATGTACAATTATAACAACGATACCGCTGGCAACTGCAGATATGTGCGAACGTTCGAGCGTATCTAGGTCGTTATCGTCTTTTAACGAAACTGCCGCCCTAAGGCGCGCAAATCAGAACAAAGAATCACAACGAATTTGATTTGGTCCGAATGGATCAGACGGGCAAGATGAAAGAGTAGCATGAATGCGAACGTGTGGTTTCATTGAGCGTGCTGCGGGATGTCGGCACTCAGCGACGACTGAAACATTGAAAACTGAAAGAAACAACAGCAAAAGAACTCCAAATCGACAATCGATTACCGACCGCGCCCATCTGCGTTTCCAGAGTGCGATGGCCATGTGCGCCAGGAATGGCCAAACGAGCACAAACACGATGGTGCGCCATGGCCAGTCCGGGAATACACCAGCCAGCGATGCACGAGACTGCATCGTATGCTGCTGCAACGGGACATATTGAATCGTCATATAATACACAGACTACATGGTCAACGGGCAACAACAATGGAATGTTTCATATATGTAACTCGATGAAGTGTGCACCTGCTGAATGATATGCCCGATCAAGCGATGCTGTGCGACCAGACTGTTTTCGATCAAATCCAGCTGACGACTGATCTGTGCCAGCTGTCGATGCATTCTGCAACGACACGTAAGTATTGATAAAACAGTTTAGACACTAGGGAAGTAGTCATGGTTCAATGACAATAATCAGAATCAGTTTGAGAGATTCGAGATTTAGAGCCGTAAAAGGGGGGCTAAAAATGGAAAACTGCGGTATTACCTGAACAATACATCGGTGACGTGCGGGTCAAATGCGAGATCAGCCGAATCAGTGGCTTCGGTGGAAGTCGTCTCTGACCCGCTCGATGTACGATTGTCTGTCGACATCATGCCCTGTTCGTTGGGATGATGCGACACGACAGCTGTGGATGAACTGGCACCTGTGTAACAAAACAGCACACGCGTAGGAACTGATCTTAACTGATTTATGATGGCCCACATTCTGACTTGGTGATCTTCCGATCTGGTTAAACATGATAATCCAGTGCCTTCTAGTCCAGATTAATTGATGCCTCAAATTTTGATCGGCGCAAAACTTATTTACCTATCAACTGGTTTAAAACCGCACTGGCATCAGCAAATGTCGGATAATCTTAATTCAAAAAAGCTCACGTGACATAGACAGAGCCGAAATGGACTTGACCGGTGTCCAAGTTTGATATTTTGCCACCGCGGTCCATAAGTGTCTGGATGTGAAAACGCATCGCACCCACCATGATTGGCAGCATTTTGACCTCCAGTTGCTGCTGCCGCGCCATTCCCAGCCGATTCGTCTGCGCCGCGACCACGATTTTTACGAATGCCACTGCTGCCGTGACGATGACGATAGATTGGCGCCGGACTCCTGAAATGTGCATAATAATGGTCCAGGATGATGAACAAAATTGAAATAAAAACCGAACCAAATACCCGAACCATGCTTCCGTGGCCAAATCATGTTGTCTAATTTGACTTTCGACTCGCATTCTCTCAACAGCCTGCCAGGATTGTTCATAGAGTTGATGTAGCTCGAGCAAATCGCGATTCTCGGTCGCTGTATGATGGTTGCGATAATTAGTTTTTAATTTATGTTATAAAGTGACATCTACAACAACGTGCTTTTTGACTGCCCACGTTTCAACCGGCTCTCACAGACGGGCGGTGCACCAGGTCATCGTCAGTGCGAATGCACCGGATGGCCACATGACCCCAAAAAGACACTAATAATTTCGGCTTTCCCACATGGACACCAACCTGGGAAGGACGGTTGCACAAGTGACGTTCCGGGCGCCAGCTCGCCTTGTTCGGGCAGGGACAGCTGAGCCAGATGTCGACCACGTTTCTTTGCCGACTGTTTCCGTTTCATCGACGTTTTCGGACCAGCGCTGCTTTTGCGATTGGCGGCAGCCGTTTGCGGCGACACATCGAGAATCTGTTGTGTGTGATCACAACATTATATGTAGTGAACATACAATATGACAACGATAGGTTTGGCACGGTCGTTGACTGCGAACATTGAAACATTCTACGTCCCATGTCCGCAACCGCGCGTCATTTTGCCCGCACTTGCACATTGATAGTCAAGTCTCCCCGCACTTGTACATTGATAGTCAAGTCGAAACACTTCTTTGGGTGTTTGAATGTCTGCACAGTTCGCAGTGACATTCACATAAAATTGTACGGTTTTCGTGATGGTGCAGTCCGGAACCACAATACCTATTGTGAAAACGACAAAGGGGACGAACATCGGAGGCGTCAGCGAACATCTCATCATCAGCGTCATCACTCACAATCGCACAATCGTCCGGCAATGTCGGCTCGGGTGAATTGCTGGCGGCACCGTTGACTAAAAATTTGAATAGCAATCACCACAAATTCTAAGTTCGAATTTTATTCAAATGGAATGTGAAATGAAAGTCCGTTCTGTGATCAGTAACAAGACCCACCACCATTATTCAATCCATCAGTAACACCATTCGCACCCCCCCCCCCCCCGCGCGGCGTGGCGCGCCCCGGCGGAGGACGAGGACCATTGGGCAGCGCTGGTCGGTTGTCGTTGTGATCAAGCGCGCCATTGCACTTGGCAAACATCGCCGTGTTCGTGTCTGAAAAACGACACAAAAAGTTAATCCTTTTAGGTAACGATTGAACTTGCCAGTTTCAGAATGCGACTTGCCAGTTTCCAGTTGGACCAGTTCAGGTGAGTGATCATTGCTGGCGTGATTCTCTCCAGGCAATTCGGTCGTCGGCGCATCAGGCACAATATTCTGAGCCAAATTGATGAATTTCGGGTTGATCGTCTGCCCGTCCGGGCCGACAACCTCGTAAAGTGGACCAGCCACCTTTAGAAAATCATTCACGTTGTCATCGAATGACATCGTTTCGATGATCTGAAATTGAATTGCGAATTCGATTACGTCGGTCGCGAATCACATTCGTGATGTCTTTTGACAACAGAAGCTAGAACGTCAACCTGCTTCAAATTGTCCACATAATCGTTCATCGCGTCATCGGACGACATGTCGCCCAGTTTGTGCCACGCCTCCCTGGAAATTGGAAAGAACTGCGATCATTTTGAACAGAACTTGCAAATGCAATCTAAAGCAACCGACCATTTTGCACGATTGACCACATCCCAGAAGTTCGGCTTCGACACGTTGCACGGACCGTTGACCGCCTGTTTGTAGAGGGCATAGAACTTCAATTTCATTGAATTCGACGGCTGGTACGGTCCTGGAAAAGATGGGCACACTAGGTTTTGTTGTCAAAAGTCTCGATTTGCTTGCACAAGCTTGCCGCATATCGTACCATCTTTCGGTAGTCCGTTGATGATCTTCACAGCGGCGGCAAACTGATCTTGAATTGCGCCAGCCATCAAAGCAGTTTTCGTTCGATGTCGACCATCTTCAAATAAGGTGCGCAATTGGTCCATGCAATGCAAGGTCGCAACTGTTCAGTGACTATTTCACAGCCACGTCAGCAGGCTGGGTGATGAGCGGGGCAAAGGCTCACGTCTGCAATTATGTCGTGCAAATCACCCGACAACAAAAAACGGCCAGGACACACAAGTGAATCTTCTGCAAAAAACCAAAACATACAAGAGAGCACGGGACAATAGACAGTTGTGCCTTCTTACTGCGCAAGGCACAGCAAAACTAAAAAGTGCACCGGGTTGTGTTTGGGCCTCTCTTCTTATCTTATCAGCAAATATGAACCACGTTTGTGAGACTGTTGTTGATGAGACCAAGACTGTTGTGATGCTGTGCACAGCCTACTGTATTGGTCGTGAACCAAAATGCGAAGAGAAGAACAAACAACAATACGAATTTCAGAAAAGGTTGTGCACAGCAGTTCGGTAAGTCGATTCCACATGCAACCAAAGAGGAACAAAAACGTGCTGCATACCTAAAGTGGTTTGGGGGTCGCGATGGCGTCGGTCATTTCGTGCTTCGCAAAGAGGTTTATTGACTGATTTTGTTTGATTAATGTACTTTCTCCGTGTATTATTTGGCAGTAGCGTCGAGTCGCTCATAAGATCCTGGACCCACGAGTTAGCACTTCTGAAAAGATTCGTTTGACCCTTGATCACCACTGTGTGTGACACAGACAGTCAACAGCAAGTGGTGACAACAGGCAAGCACGATGGATAAGACAGAATTGGTATAAACGAGTGTAAACTGGTGTGCACCTCGTTGACTAATGTCGCACGTCAAATGATGGGCGCCAGATCCAAATGGAACGGCAACCAATCAACAAAAGGCTGAGAGAGAACATTATTTTTCTTCGTGGGGGTGGGAGAAACTTAGTTTGTGTGTTGTGTGTGCAGCACACAGAGATTACCGTAAAACCTAAAATACAAGGGGGGCTGTATTTTTTCACTGACCCCTTTTAGGGGGGGGGCTGTATTTTTGGGGGGGCTCTATTTTTGGGGGGCTGTATTTTTTCGCTGCCCAAAATCTCAAAAAATGTTCCAAAAAATACCCCTAAAATGAAGTTCTGTCAGGGTGTTGCTGGTCATTATTGAGTGTTTCATGTGCAGATCTTCCATAAAAGGCTTTACGTCATCATATACTCAACCACAAACGTTGTACACAAGGTGTCTTATACAAGAACTTGACTTTACGACCCCCAAGCGGGGAATTCCAAGTTGGGGGGGGGGCTGTATTTTTGGGGGGGGCTCTATTTTTTCACTGACCCCTTTTAGGGGGGGCTGTATTTTTGGGGGGGGGCTCTATTTTTGGGGGGCTCTATTTTAGGGAATACGGTAGGTAGGCAGGCGGGCCGGCTCGGCTCGACTGACTGGCCAAAACTCTGGCCCGGTCCCGGTCCGATTTGAAAGTCCAAATCGCGGCCCGAGCCTAAGGTCGGCACCAGAGATTAGGATCGGGCCGGGCACAGAGGTCGCAATCGGGCCGTACCGGGGCGAAAAATTGGTACTTTTTTGCATTTTGGCCGAAAAATTGCCTAAAATAGCTACTGTGTGGAGCACAGATTAGGATCGGGCCGGGTAACCTCGGCCCGGCCCGATCTGAAAGTCCAAAATCGTGGCCCGGCCCGGCCCGACCCAAAAGTCCAAAATCCCGGCCCGGCCCTGGCCGGCCCGATCCTGATCTTTGATATGGAGGTTTGCTCGCGGAGCGCGCGATCATTTTTGCCTGGAAAATTTCCGAAATAAAGCTATTTCGGAACCAAATAAAAACGTATTTTTCCAGGCCTAGTAAAAAACGGTTTTTTTTCGGCCCGCAGGTTTGGGGGCTCTATTTATTTCACTTAGGCCTTTTTAGTAGTGTTTTGTAACTGGGGGCAGTGCAGTTCCTGGGTGGGGGGAGGGGGTCCCCCTCGGGAACGTCTGTTCCTCCTCCATGGTACACCTGCCCCACTGTTCCCCCTCCGGGTACCAGTGGTGTCGTTGAGAAATCGAAATTTTCCCATACCCAGTCCAATTTTCGGGAAATTTCCCATACATACCCCCAACAAGAAAGAAAAATGCCCCAAGGGGCATAAAAGAAATATGGTTCCCTGGCTGACTGGCATAAAAGAACGATACTAGCTTGCCCCACTTTGCTGATGTTTCATTAGGCACTGGAATAAACGTAAGTGTGTTCTGAGCTGTTTGATACCGAACAGTAGACATTGAACCATATTCCCGGCGCGAACTCTTTTGAACCAACACCCAGCCGATATCGAAACTTTCGTGCAAACCCAGGCAATTGTTTCTTCTTTTCAACCTCACGACGGTAACTGTGCAGTCTTCGGTTGCGCACGATGGTTCAACAAGGAGAGGAGTAAAGAGAATATTGCAATCTTTCAATATCTCCGTGTCCTGTGTCTCTGGTGGCAAGACAGGACGCGCCGGGAATATGGTTCAATGTCTACTGTTCGGTATCAAACAGCTCAGAACACACTTACGTTTATTCCAGTGCCTAATGAAACATCAGCAAAGTGGTGCAAGCTAGTATCGTTCTTTTATGCCAGTCAGCCAGGGAACCATATTTCTTTTATGCCCCTTGGGGCATTTTTCTTTCTTGTGTCGTTCTTTTATATCGCGCAAGCGCCAAACAGAGAACCCGGATAAATCAGGCACAGAAAGTTTTCAGTTCCGGCAAGCAGTGGTTCTAACTAAGAAAATGTCGACCATCAGACTTTTCTCAAGTAATCAACGCACATGAGCGCAATGAGGTGTGGGGGTTAGTTTAAGGATGCTGTACTTTTTGGCAGGATATATGAATCGGTGGTTATCGTGACATAAGGCCAATTTTGTGTTTCGATTTCACTATGGGGTTCTAACAATGGAGACACGCTTGTGTCTGCGTCTTCACCCACCACTGAAACAAAACCAACGCAGTGCCCCACGCGCATGTCTATGCTTTTGAGGAACATGGTAACTTGTCAAGTTATTTATTTTTTTTAATTTACCGCCAGGTATGTATTTGACACCCTAGGTACCATCATTTATAGCGCACTGATTGCGCATCGTCTCAGAGAATGGCACTTGTTGGTTTAGTACCAAGCAAAGCTGTGCAATGAACTTCCATGCAACCTGTCCCTTCAGCTTCAGCAATGAAATAAGTGTCAAACAACAGTCTCCAGATTGCTTTGGTGTTGGCCGCCGCACCTGATCTTGGATTCAATGTTACGTAAAAACTACTATTTAACTTTCCCACGAAAGTCAAATTATAAATGCGGAAAAAGCTTCGTATGTTAGAGAGCAACAGCAATTTTAATTAACAAGTTGATATCTTGTGGGTATTTTATCATGAATGACATCAAGGCGCATAAACTGCGAACCGCACCTGTGCTAAATAATTAATCTCAAATAAAAACACGAAAAAACTGAAAAATGTTACCCAGAATTCATTAAAAGTTAATAAAAATACAACAAAGTTCGCTGCGCGCGTGAATGTTTGAACTCGCGGCCTTTCATCTTCAGTGATGCGCGTTATACCGCTCGGACATCGCTTCGCCAATCACCTTCACAAGCTTTACTACATATGTAACTACGCGTGCATTGCTGCCTTGCCTGTTGTGCTGGCTGCCTGTGTGTGTGTGTGTGTGCTGGCTGCCTGCCTGTGTGTGTATGCTGGCTGGCTGGCTGTGTGTTGTGGGTAATACATTGTGCGCTTTATGAATCAGGCAACTACGTAGCGTGCACTAAGGCATTGTTGTGTGTGTCTGAGCGTCCATTATGGCTCTTTTCGAGCTGAAAAACATTTAACCAATTGGAATTAATATATGTTTGACGTAACAACGATTAAAAACACATATAACCGCTGATTTTGGCTTTAGAACCATACTTTCTGTACAAAAAGTCATGGTCTGGAACCGTTCATACTAAAAGTTACGAACTCGGCGATAGCACCACCGTGTTTCTAGAGTGCGAAAACCACATAAACAACTTTAATAGTTCTGGTAACCCAACTTTTCGGCGAAATTTTACTTCGGGAAGCACACTTTACATACAAAAAGTCGTGGTCATGGTCTGGAACCGGTCTCAGTCGTGGAGTTACGAAGTCGGCGATAGCACCATCGTGTTTCTCGTGTGCGAAAACCCTATATGCGATATTAACATTTTTGGTGTTCAGTAACGTCTGGGCCCTGACTAGTTTTTTGTGGAAAAAAAAGGGAAAGAACGTTTTTACAAAAATGACAACTGTATCTTGCCCGCGATTGCGCGTGTGGGCACGCAGCGGGATGAAATTTTGTGTGGCCATTTTGGGGCACGGTATATACATTGTGTGCAAGTTTGAGCTCATTCGGTTGAGTATTGTTGAAATAGCGCACGATCAAAATTTTCAGAAAGCGCACTATAGGGAATGAACCATATGTCGCTTAGCATTACCATGCTAGCTCCGAAAATCAAAAATTTCCCATACCAGGGGGGGTTTTCCAAAAACTCAAAAATTTCCCATACCCGAGGGTGGGGGTTTTGAAAAAAATGACCCCAAAAATCTTCTAAAAGTGCCAAAATTGGTCTAAAAAGTGCTTAAAACAGAGTTTTCTTGCGGTAGTAAGCGATTTTTGACATTTTTGGACGAAAAATGGCCAATTTTGGTACTTCTCTGGGTCAAAAAGTCATTTCTTAGGGGTGCTTGTTCCAAAAGTGAAAAATTTCCCATACCCCATACCCCCGGCCGATTTCCCATACCCCATACCAGGGGGGTAACCCCCCCCCCCAACGACACCACTGCCGGGTACGTCTGCACTGCTCCCCCAATTTTTACCTAAAATAGGCAAATTTTGACCTAAAATAGGCATTTTTAGGCATAAAATGAGTGATTTTTAGGTCAATGTCGTCAAAAATCGCCAATATACCCTTTTTGTTGAGATTAATTCCTAAAAGGGGCAAAAATGAGCCAAATTTTCGACCTCAAAAAATGACTTTTCTCCAAATTTGGGTTTTCCCCCCTTCCGGGTCCTCCCCCCCTTATACTTGCGGGCCGGAAAAAAACCGTTTTTTTCCGGAAAAAAACCGAAAAAAAACCGTTTTTTTTCCGAGGCCCGGAAAAATACGTTTTTATTTTTCCGGAAATTTTTCCATGTGGCAACTTTTGGAAAAAAAACGGTTTTTTTTCCAAAAATTTCCGAAATATTTTCAAAGGTTGCGAAAGAATGTTGTCAAAACCAATGTAAATCGGTGCTAAACAGTTCAAAATGAGCACTTTTTAAACTCCAAGTGCATTTTTAGCCTGTTTCAGGCCATTTCCCGACAAAATTTTCTCCAAAATAGGCATTTTTGGACCATGGGTATCCTTAAGTATTGGAAAAATATTTGGAAAAAAAACGGTTTTTTTTTCCGAAAAAAACGGTTTTTTTCCAAAAATATATTTTGCGGAAAAATACGCAAGTATACCCCCCCTTCCCCCCAGCCCCAGGTGGGTACGTCTGTTCCCCCTCCGAAAAAAGGTTGTACCGCCTGTTCCCCCTCCGGACCAGGAACCGCACTGACTGGGGGCTTGTCTATTGTTGGGGATGGATGCTCAATTATCGACTTTACGGTGCACAAGATTCCAACTCCGGGTTCAAACACAAATTTCTGCCCATGTGATTGCATACTTTTGCTCAAAAAAGGCCATTTTGCCCAACATTCACCGAAGTTCAGCTAAAAAAATCGCGAGCATATTGGAATGACATGTTTTTCCCACAACGAAATGGCATACATATTTAAAAATGACTTTCTATTTTGCAACAAAAATGCGCAGCAAACAATTTATCCACAAAAACAGCAATGAAACCAGAGGTTCGGAACTGAATGTTTCAGCTTGTGCTGCTGCTGTTGCACGATGGCAGAACGCGCGTTTGCGATCTTGCTGCTGTGCTGGTTTGAATCTGAAAACATCCGATGAACACAGGCCAAGCACCACATTGAAACGTTATTTGCAACATTAACCAAGTAATATAAGTTCAGTAAAAAACGCTTTTTCGTGTGTAAATCACCCAAACCACGATTTTGTTGCCAAATTCACTTCATGCGACCTATGCATATAAATTACGTTCGTAATTGTGTGTGACGGTAGCTTCGATTTTCTAGCAGCTTCACCCACCCACAATGAGGCTGTGCAAATGCAACATGTGATCTTTTCCAACCGACCGTGGTGAGCCCCATCGGTGCGGTGGTGGTGGATGCGGCAGCGATGCGGATGAAACTAAACGAGCGCATCTTCGCGTACGGCGTGTTCATCTTTATGGCCACCGGCCTGTTGATTGTGGCACAGTTCTCGCTGCTCGAACGACCATCAGCGTCTTTGAATGTTGACGGCGGCGGCAGGCGCAGACCCGTGCACGTCGATCGGTCGGATGGACCGGAATTGTCCGAAGACCAGAAACTGCACGATTGGAACCGACTTCGTCATCGAATCGGTCCGCCCGGCATTCGACCGAAGCCCGATCGCAGCAAACAACAGGCTGGACTGAAGCAGCCGAAATCGAAATCGTTGCCGCCAAGCGACGGCCGGCAATCGTCATCACCGAGTCATCCGAACGATGTGCGCAAGCGAAGTGATGCAAAATTCAATGAATTCGAAAAACGACCGATATCGCCGGAGAAACAGTTCGGCAAACAGACGGACAGCAACGGACGTGATCGCAATCAAGTCGACCGGCTTCAGCTGCATCAGCAGGATCCGGCTGAAAGCGGCATTATCGGGCAGGTGGGCTTCGTGTTGTATTGTAAATGGGTGTTTTATGGCGCAAACACACTAAAAACACACGCAAAGCTCGCCGTGCGTGCTGTACATTACAAACATACCTGCAGTATATCTATTTCAGGTGAAAATGCCACAACAGCAGCCACTGGATTTGGCCGAATTGGCGATGGTGAAGAACGAAAGTGACGATCAGGTGAAACGTGCCGGATACCGAAAGTACGCGTTCAACTTGCTCGTCAGCAATCGACTGGGCGAACGAAGGGACATACCGGACTCGAGACATAAACTGTGAGCCGTGTTTGATAATTGCCAACCTTGTTGGCAGCTTGCTCGTCACCATCGGTTGGCCTTTGTATTCAATATCATATAATTTCATTGTAAAAATTGGCAGTTTTCGGCACCTGGGTAAAACCCGCAATTGTTAATTGTCAGAAGTCGAAAAACATTTTTGCCCAAAAACCATGAAGTGGTACAAGATAATTCCTTGGGTGTGGTGATTGTGGTAGCTTCCAGTACACAGCTTGTGGCACAGACATATATCTGTGCACCTCGGGGTGTACCTACCTCGGGGCAGTGGTGTCGTTGGGGGCAGTGTAGTTCGTGGGGGGGGGGGGGGGGGCGCGGGGCCCCCCCCCCCCCCCTAAGGTACACTAACCGCCGCGACCAAGGTACACTAGTACACTAACCGCCGCGTCAGGTACACTAACCGCCTCAACTTTTGCCTAAAATGGCCATTTTTAGGCCTAAAATGGGCATTTTTAGGCCTAAAATGTGTGATTTTTAGGTCAATGTTCTCAAAAGTCGCCAAAATACCCTTGTTCTGAAGAATTTTTTCCAAAAAAAGGTAAAAATAGGTCAAATTTTCTACCTCAAAAAGTGACTTTTTCCTGAATTTGGGTCTTCCCCCCCCCCCCCCCCCCCAGGGAGGTACACTAACCGCCGCACGGAAAAAAGGGGTAGGTACACTAACCGCCGCGCCGGACCAGGAACTACACTGGTTGGGGGGGAAGGGGGGGTACCCCCCCTAGTATCCGGTATCCGGTATCTTCATTTTTTCACCCAGGGGTATCCGGTATCCTGACTTTTTGTCCAGGGGTATCCTACCCTAAAATTTTTCCGAAAACCGTAAAAATAGCCCATTTTTACCTCCAAAATGCCCAAAATCGCTTGCTGCCGCAAGCATAACCCCAAAAATGACCATTTTGTGCGCTTCCAACACCAATTTTGCTCAATTTTCCTCTAAAAAATTGACCTTTTTTTGAACAACCCCCCCTGGGTATCCGAGATTTTTTATTTTGGGAAGCAACCCCCCCCCTGGTATCCGAGATTTTTCATTTTGGGTATCCGGTATCCGAAAATTTTGGATTTTGGGTATCCGGTATCCTGACTTTTTCATTTCCCAACGACACCACTGCCTCGGGGGCACGGTTCAATTTTCACGGGTAGCTTTGGGTATGCTAACGGGTTTTCGGATAGCCCAGGGTGCGCTGGCGCGAAGCTTTGGCCGAGCCGTAGGCACGGGTCCCGTCTAGTTCGTTATTATGTCGTCATGTTTGCAGTTGTCACGCCGAGGTGTACCCAACGGAGCTGCCCAAATCGAGCGTGATCATCTGTTTCTACAACGAGGCGCCGTCAGCACTGATTCGCATGGTGAACAGCATCGTCGACCGCACGCCCGATACGCTCATTCAGGAAATATTGCTCGTTGATGATTTCAGCGATCCCGGTGGGTGTTTGTTGTTGCTGTGATGTTTCAAAATTGACGTTTATTAATGAAACTTTAGATGAATATGAATATCGTTACTTTGTGGAGATGTATGTATATCGTTCATTTTAGGCGTTGGAATCGAAGAGATCCGAACGTACGCCAACGAACACTGGTTAGACAGGTCAGACACAAAGATTCGGTTGTTGAGGACTGAGCGAAGGGAAGGACTGATTCGTGCCAAAGTCTGGGGATCGTACAAAGCCAAAGGAGATGTTGGTTTTTTCATCGATCCGTCAACTTCTGTTAGAATAAAACCAACAGGGTATGCATCATCAATCTTTGTCAACAGGTTGTCGTATTTCTCGACAGCCATTGCGAGGTAAACGAAAACTGGCTGCAGCCATTGGTCGCCAGAATTGTGGAGGATCCAAAAACGTTGGTGATTTGGTGCCTTCGTGCTTGACCCTTGACAGCAGAGTTTTTACAAAAACGGCATTTTTATGTGCTTCTTGCTGAAAGGCCAATTTACTAGCTTTTTTGGCCTCAACACAAAAATTTGATACTTTGTCTAAAAATTTAGTTCATGGCTAAAAGCTACAAGAATTTGTTTGCAAAATCCATACTTGACAGAAATTTATTCGTACTGGGCAATTTTTGTCTTTGTTGCAGTGTTGCGTGTCCCATCATTGACATAATCGATTCGGATACATTCCAATACACGGCATCGCCCGTCTGCATGGGCGGGTTCAGTTGGTCGTTGTTCTTTAAGTGGGATTATCCGCCGCATTCCTACTTTCGAACGCCCAAAGACTACATCAAACCGTTAAAGTGAGTTTCATTTGAGCGTGTTCATCTACCAGAACATGTGCTTGCTCTTGTCCAACAATTGGGGCCCGACAATCTCAACCCCAAACTGGAGTTGGCTTATAACGTGGGGTTGTTTGCTTCCTTTGTCTTGCATAAAAAGGAAATACTATACTTTGGTTCACCAGTTAATGACTCTAGATCGCCGACAATGGCTGGTGGCCTGTTTGCGATTCGACGCGACTACTTCCACGAGCTCGGTGATTACGATATTGGAATGGAGGTCTGGGGCGCGGAGAACGTTGAGATTTCATTCCGGGTTGGTTTCTCGTTTCATTTGGTGGCACTCATTTTCTCACTAGGATCAGGCCCATGTTATGTTCTCGTCTTGGTCTTTGGGCTGTTTGCTTTTCCCATCCAGCTTGAAGCCATCCAATCCGTGTGGTATTGCGAAGTTTCACAACCATGCACGTGCAAGTTGCGAGTGAGGCAGCAATGTGCTTGTTGCTGGCCTGTTTCGCCCTGTTTATCGCAGACGACCGGTGCACCAGGTCATCGTCAATACTGCGAATGCACCAGATGGCCGTACGTCGTAAAGACTGTGGTTCTACACGCGCATCAAACATCGTTGTTTGTGCAAACGTGACGTGTTCACTCATTATCACACAGATCTGGATGTGCGGTGGTCGACTCGAGATCATCCCATGCAGTCGTGTCGGCCATATATTTCGACGTCAACGACCGTACGGCGCGCCCGGTGGCAAGGACACAATGGCGTGGAACTCGGTGCGAACCGCTCGCGTCTGGATGGATCAATATCTGGTGGGTGCCTGTTTTTTCAGGTATAGTCCATGACTTTGTCGTTGTTTCGCACATTCGATGTAAGAAGAGAAAATGGTTTGGCTTGATGTTATTGAATTTGAACCGCGTCGTTGTCATAGGTGTCATGAAAGCCGAATTGTCAATTATTATTTGACGATAAAACAAGTTTGATACTGGTCGAAGATCGATATCAAGGCGCCTGTTGCCCCACTAGGTCACAAATACCGCTCCAAGCAAAAATTAACAATATCTGTATCGACTCGCGTGAACGCGCAAAGCTAATGCCGGCGTTGCCTATTGTGTCGTTGGCGCTTGACAGATGTTTCACATGTGAATTCACAGGAGAAATTCTATCGCGAGCGGCCGCATTTGCGCGCCTTCGACGCCGGTAATGTTTCGGATCGTGTACAGCTGCGCGAGAAGCTGCACTGCCAGTCGTTCCAGTGGTATTTGGAGAATGTCTACCCGGAATTGTTGGAAGGTGGCGGCCATTCAGCGCAACGCCAACAACTGGATGCGTTCAGAAATGAAGACAAGGAGCGATATGGGAATATGGGCCGCGTGCCGTTGACGAAACGTGCTGTTTTGGTGCGTCATTTTGTGCAGATGACATGGAACAGTTGGAATTTCACGTGTTTTGCTCATTTCCGATCGGTACATACTTCGTCGTCACACATTTTTGATTCGACGCTTGTCAAATAACGCAGTGTACTGAGTGCAGTAATGTTGGTCTGTTTCATCCTGCTTTCGCAGACAGACCGAAGCGCCAGGGCTCGTCAGTGCGAACGTCTCTGGCAAACTTGCCTCCAAATTTTGTGTACAAGCCATCAGTGGTGTCGTTGGGGGGGGGGGAAGCAGGGTTTTTTTTTCAAAATTTACTAGGTGCAACTTAGGTGCAACCCCCCAATTTTTAGGTGCAAGCTGGCCAAAGTAGGTGCAAGCCCTACTTTGAATTAAAAAACGCCGATTTTAGGTGTTTTTTTGCCTGGTCATGCGTTTTAATGCTATTTGCGTGCTTTTAGAAGTTCAACAAAGTTGGAACGCAATGAATAGTCGCTTTCCCAACTTGGGAACTGATTTTTGTCAACTGATTTTAGCATAAACAAACTTTGGAGGAAAGTCCGAATTTCTGTAGCACGTTGAATTTTAGTTTGATTATTGAGAACCGATTGAGAAGTAAGCGAGTGTTTGACTTTGAGCTCCGAAGCAGTAAAATTTGGGGCATGTTACCATATCCACTTTTTGGGGGTTATCATTCATTTACTTTTGCCCTTTGTTTAATTTGTGTTGGTATATCTAATGCTGTTGTCATGTTCTGCTGTAGTATTTGTTGAATCTTATTACCAATACCAGGTACTAACTGTGCGCGAAGTGCAATCAGACCAATAGATATTTTTTGTCGATGTCGACCAAACACCAAAGGTTTCGATGGAATTTAGTGGAAGGAACGAAGAAGCCGCGCAGCACATTTTTTTCGTTTCTAAGGTTTTCGAACCTTAAAAGATGCTGTATAAATGCTAAATTAAGGAAATAAGGGCTCAAAATGTTAGGTGCAAGCTTGCACCTAACCCTGAATTTTTAGGTGCAATTCTGATTTTTTAGGTGCAAATTGCACCTAAAAAGTGTCTAAAAAAACTATGGGGGGAAGGGTTGCGGGGGGTTACGCCCCTAGTATCCGGTATCTTGATTTTTTCACCCAGGGGTATCCGGTATCCTGACTTTTTGTCCAGGGGTATCCTACCCTAAAATTGTTCCTAAAACCGTAAAAATCGCCCATTTTTAGCTCCAAAATGCTCAAAATCGCTTGCTAGCGCAAGCATAACCCCAAAAATGACAATTTTTGCGCTTCCAACACCAATTTGGCTCAATTTTCCTCTAAAAATCGACCTTTTGTTGCAGTATGCGCCTGTCCGACTGACAAAAGTGCCCATAATAACCGGTACAAACCCTCTCACAACCTGTCCGTTTCAACGCTAACATTTTTTTGCTGATTTCTTCTTTTTTTAGGCTACGGAATGGGTCGTAACATCGTTTCTGTCAACTCTTTAGACCCTATTTGTAGTGTTGTTGAAACATTAATGGCTCCCAAACCGCTGGAAATAGAAAGTGCGTATAATTATCGATCGCCATCAACACACAAGCATATACGTAGACGGCAGGTGGGTTGATGTTACATGAATGGTAATATAAGGCACGTGGGTAAAAACCATTTGAGGGCGTGCGAAACATTTCACGGGTTTTATGGGCGCCCATTCTTGATCATGGTGTGATTTTTGAGGTTTTCTCTTGTCAGCTGACTTTGAGGTCGAACGAATCCAAACAATCTGCTCCTAGATTATTTTTAATCAGTTACTTGCGTATGAAGTTGTTAGGAGGTTAACTGCCGATTGAGATCCAAAGTACGGTAGATTGTGTGTTCAAAAAAATTGACTATCCAAAGGGCCATGTTATTTTTTGGGCCGCCTAAGCCTAAACCCGGCTACAGGATGCAAAAACGAAAGACTTTCGGTAATGTGACGAATGTTGTGCGAAGAACTGTAATGCTATACTTTCGTATTTTTCCGCAAAATATTTTGAAAAAAAACCGCGTTTTTTCCTGTACATAAGGATACCCATGGTCCAAAAACGCCTATTTTGGAGAAAATTTTGTCGGGCAATGGTCTGAAACAGACCAAAAATGCACTTGGAACTTGAAAAGTGCTCATTTTTGAACTATTTAGTACCGATTTACAGTGGTTTTGACAACATCTTTTCCCGACCTTTGAAAATTTCTCGGAATATTTTGGGAAAAACCCGTTTTTTTCAAAAGTTACCACTTGGAAAAATAAAAACGTATTTTCCAGGCCTCGGAAAAAAACGAACGTTTTTTGCCAAAAAAAACAGTTTTTTTTCAGCCCGCAAGTATATGTAATCCCGATCCCGATAATCAATTCCGATCCGGAAAATTTCAGTCCCGTTAAGAAATCCAGATCCCGATTAATATCCCGTATTCTGATAAGCAATCCCGTTCGAGCACTGCCCGCGGTATGCGCCTGTCTGACTGACAAAACCCCCCATAACCACCGGCGCACCCCCCCACCCCCCCCCTCCCCCCCCCCTAACATTCTTTTTTGTTGATTTCTTCTTATTTGTTTGGACGAGCAAAATTAACGGGCCATTGTTTCTGTCAACTCTTTAGACCCTATTTGTACTGTTGTTGAAACATTAATGGCTCTCAAAACGTTGGAAATAGAAAGCATTTCATTTCATTTCATATATTGGTCGCACAATGACTTTATAAGAATTGGTCAAATTTTTTTCCTGAATCGCAAAGCAGGCTAGTGACGGGGCAGTGACGTTGCGTTGCGCGATCACACACAAAACACGTAGTAAAGAGAATGTTTCAGACCTGCGGCAACGTGGTTGATCTGCTAGATTATTTTCAGCTGAAAATGTTTTGTGAGAATCACAAATAGCACAGTCGTTAAGAGTGACTGAACGTGAAAATCAGGATTGATTTTGATGAATTCTTATATGGTCATTGTGCGACCAATACCTACATACAATGATGTCGTTGGGGGAGGGGGGTTACGCCCTAGTATCCGGTATCTTGATTTTTTCACCCAGGGGTATCCGGTATCCTGACTTTTTGTCCAGGGGTATCCTACCCTAAAATTCTTCCGCACACCGTAAAAGTCGCCGGTTTTTACCTCCAAAATGCTCAAAATCGCTAGCGTTATCATAACCCCCAAAACGACCATTTTTTGCGCTTCCAACACCGATTTTGCTCTAAAAAAATGACCTTTTTTGAACAACCCACCCTGGGTACGTATCCGAGATTTTTATTTTAGGGGGCAACCCCCTGGTATCCGAGATTTTTCATTTTGGGTATCCGGTATCAGTGGTGTCGTTGAGAAATCGAAATTTTCCCATACCCAGCCCAATTTTCGGGAAATTTCCCATACATACCCCCAAAAATCAAAAATTTCCCATACCAGGGGGGGGTTTTCCAAAAACTCAAAAATTTCCCATACCCGAGGGTGGGGGTTTTGAAAAAAATGACCCCAAAAATCTTCTAAAAGTGCCAAAATTGGTCTAAAAAGTGCTTAAAACAGAGTTTTCTTGCGGTAGCAAGCGATTTTTGACATTTTTGGACGAAAAATGGCCAATTTTGTTACTTCTCGGGGTCAAAAAGTCATTTCTTAGGGGTGCTTGTTCCAAAAGTGAAAAATTTCCCATACCCCATACCCCCCCACCCAACCCCACAGGTAACCCCCCCCCCCAACCCCCCCCCAACGACACCACTGTCCGGACCAAAATCCGGTATCCGAAAATTTTGTATTTCGGGTATCCGGTATCCTGACTTTTTG
Organism: Rhynchonema sp. JSB1_4; assembly: GCA_030248065.1. Classification (NCBI taxonomy): domain Eukaryota; kingdom Metazoa; phylum Nematoda; class Chromadorea; order Monhysterida; family Xyalidae; genus Rhynchonema; species Rhynchonema sp. JSB1_4. The sequence goes on from JASAMV010004113.1 coordinate 66,419, forward strand.
ATTACCCAACGAGATTCATGCAAGCCATTCATGATGTGTGCATTTCAGCTGCACAGCTACACGTTGCCCGACCAATGTCTGTGCAGTGCGAGCGAGGAGCCCAGTCGTGGCGACCACGTGGCGTTGTGCACATGCAAATACGCGGCGAACGTGCAACGAAAATGGATTGAGACGGACAATAAGGAGCTGCGAATCGCTGGCAATTTGTGTCTGGACGCCGAAAAGGGCGCACGACTGCGCAAGTGCTATGGGTCGCAGAACGCATTCCAGCAATGGGTCTGGCAGGGAAAGGTGTGTGCGTGTCCTAACGCTCTCTCGTTATGCATAGTTGGATGTTTCTGATATCGATTATGTATGAAATGAATGCATGGATCAAACATCAACAAATTACTGCTGTCTTTGTTCGTTTGTATTTATGTGCCTTTCACGCTCGCACCACGACAGGATTTGTTGATGTTTCACAGACGGCACACATGAACATAGACATTCAACACTCCCAATCGCTTGTGCACATTGCAAATGGACTGCATTCACTGCTGCAGACCAAGCAACAGCTGTTCAACCTGGCGTCGGGCCATTGTCTGTCGGTCAAGCCAGTGCCGGCCGGTTCGACCGAAGCCGGATTGGAAATGACTATCTGCCGAACTGAGGATGAGAATCAATGGTGGACGGCGCAGGATGTGACGGGAAATGCACAGATGCACGGCGATGATCGGGTATAGGTCTGCTGACTGGGAGATGGGTAACAAGTTGGTACTGGACGCCAACCAACAGCAGTCATTCTTACATAGGTTTGTGTTCGAGATTCTGTTCACATCGGGCCACTATACATACATGCACAGTTTATTTCTTCTATCATGTATTTTTGGCTGATAGTCTTGTCGTCAAATCATGTCGTTAAATAAAGTCGTCGAACAATCAATAATACACGAGTCCCAAAATGAGCGCGAAAATAATATTATACAGTGGTTTGACGACAAAATGTGGCGATATGATTTGACGACATTACTATAAGTCGCATTTTTCATCTTGCAGCTGTTTGTTGTCAGTTGTTGTTGTTGTGTCATTTTCCCCTGTCATGATTCGATTGAGCACTATTTTTGAAATGCTGTCTGCTACCGATGCCGTATTTTTCTCTGTCACCTCTCCTGCTTGTTCTCCCCATTTGGAAACCCCGTGGTGCTGTGATTTTTTAATATTTGTTGATTATTTTTTTGTTGAGTCTCACCAGGTGCCTTTGATCTATTTTGGTACTTTGCGGCAACTAAAAATGCTTGTTGCATAATTTATAATATCTTTGAATCTGCCTTCATTCAATTGTTCTCCAATTCGTCTATGGTTAGTGCCTCTTCGAACACATACATAATATTCTGCACATCGAGTGACACTTCGAGTGTTTATTTATTCCAGATTTTATAAATGCAAACATGTTAGATTGGACGGCCGTATATATCGATTGTCGATCTGTGTAACAAATAAAGGGTGCGCGAACCGAGAGTGTTGCATTGCCAAATGAGCAGGATATCAGTTCTGTGCACGTCCTGCACGTGCTCTATCTTCCTGATCACCAGCATGTCACGCAATCTCACCTTCATCATGCCCCAATACAGTCATCGCGTTGTGATGGCCGCAACGTCAGCGCAGGGGTGCAGCTGGTTTCAGCGTGTCATCAGCTTGAAGGCACGCAAACGTGGATGTCATGTGGTGACCGATGAACTTGTGAAAGCCGTGCCCGAAATACAGAAGATCAAAATCGGCGTCATGCATTTGTGCTGTGAGTTTGGGCGAGGCCGTGATGTTTCACACACGGTACATGGTCTGAAATGACACTTGCTTATTTATCTTGCAGTGCTGCACACGTCAGCCAGCATCACACTACAGGAGGTAAGTGGATGTGTGCCAGTATCTGGTCGATTTTAGAAGTGCTGCATGAACCTGTCATAGCAAATGTTATTTGCGAGTGGTGATCCTAATTGGTACTTCATTCCTTTACCAATCAGCAAGAGACGTTTGCATTGTTTTCCAGAATTACGATTCCGACGTCACGGTAGACATGGAAATGATGTTGAATCGTATTGCACCCGAGGTTTGCGTACGAAGAGCTGTTGTTGACTTGGTGTAGAATTCTCAAAAACGCTTTAGCGCGTGATCATTGCGCGTGAGCAATTCTCGAACCACAACCGCCGCGTGTAGCTCTCCACCCCTGGTGCCTGAAGTCGTTTTGCCCCTAAACGTGCGTGTGTTGAGCAGCGCTGCTGTTCACGCAAACAAGCAACAAATTCAGATCATACACTTGGGCGTTTTCATCAGGCGCCCTTTGGATTGTACAATCCAATTGTGCAAGCGTTTTCGAGAATTCCACCCAATGACTGCGTATCAGCGGGTGGCTGCCGAGTTTGGCATTTTTTAATTGTATTTTGTGAGAGCACAGTTTTGACCAGTGCGCAAGACGTTCCTCCACGCCTAATGACGAACGCATATACCATGGGCCGGTCCACAGATCACCTGTGTAAACCTAAATTTTAACAAATGTAGGTGCAAACGTGATGACCTAGCAGGCCAAGGACGCAAACGCTTCGTTTCTATGTTTCTGTTTACTCAGGCTTAGGCTGAAGTAATCCGCTTCGGTGGACCTGGCCCTGGTCAAAGTTGGTATAGTAAATTTCTAATTTCGTTGCCTCATGCATTCTTACAGACGCAGGGAAACTCCCGTTCGAAGTCGAAGCAGGCAACAAGCTCAACACACAGTCAACAAGCCACGCAGCTGGCTCGTGTGCGTTTCGAATGTTTCAGTCACACAACTGTGTGAGTGTGTCAGTGTGTCAGCTGCGTGGCTTGTTCACTGTGTGTTGAGCTTGTTGCCTGCTTCGACTTCGAACGGGAGTTTCCCTGCGTCTGTAAGAATGCATGAGGCAACGAAATTAGAAATTTACTATATGTAGCACAAACCGTGGTCTCACCAACAAGTTCTGTTTCCGTCCGCTGCGGTGGTGTCGCGATTACATTTTTTTGGCAAAATTGGAATAAAGTACCGATATTTTTCTGATCAAAAACCGAAAAGGTACCCACGGAAAAATAAACGGAAAAATATTCTGGTCTCGGAAAAAAACAGTTTTTTTCGGTTTTTTTCCGCCAGCCAGTATAGTTGATGTACAAGAATACGTTTAAGCGTGCAGTGTGGTCGTTGATTACAGGACGCGCCCTATCGTCACACAATGGAGGGTCGGGACGACATGCCGGCGCACGTCAAATCGGCGTTGGTGGGCCCGACGTTGAGCGTACAGATACAGAACGGACAGATGCTGCTCGGCACGTGGCAGGGACTGTGGCTCTGCGAACATCGCGACCATGGAGGTACGTACATCGATGAGGGCCGTATGAACTTTGTGAAGTTGAGCATGGGCATAGGCAACTATTGGTTGTGCTGATACAGTTGGCACTCTAATTTTGACCAGCGCAAACGTTGTTCCCCTACACCAAATGAACAACTTTTACGGTGGTCGCAATTATACTACGCCAACTGTGTCACAAAATATAGATCAACCAAGATTTCCCAATTGATGAGGGCCCGTTGATTGCGCTGAAGCACGCTATTATTGTGTGAATGCACAGCGGACACTTGAAAATCTGATCACTTACTGTCTGATAACCAGTGATGTAGTTAGGGGGTATGTGGGGGGATTACCCCCAACTGCTAGGTAGCTTTCTTGCTCCGAAACCCATACGCCCCAAACTGGCTAGCTTGCTTTCTTGCTCCGGTCATCAAGTAAAAATGGTGTTGATTTTAGTGCCAAAATGACCATTTTATGGACCAAAATGGTCAAATTCGTTCACATTTTCTCACACGTGCACAAAAATACGCATTTTAAGGCTTATTTTAGCATAAATTCGACCAATTTTTATACCCCTGTTTTTGACTTCTGGACCAACACCCCCCAAATCGGGGGACCCGTCCAGCTAGCTAGCTTTCTTGCTCGGACCAACTACATCACTGCTGATAACAGAGAAACTCGTGCTTGGTGCGATTTCGGGTTTATGTACATTTGCACTTAAACTGACCACAACCGGCAGAAACGCAAGAACAAACGCTAATCTAACCAGCCAGCTGGAACATTATTCTGGGCATTATTACATTACACTCTGAGCATTATTCTAGTTGTGCGTAATTGCAGGTTCCCGAAGACTGTCGGTCACAATCCAAGGCGCTCCCAAAGTCTGATAAATTTTTGTGCACCGATGTACATACAGTAATAATGATGAACAGCTAAATATTTATTCTCCCTCGATAACTATGTATTTCTTCGTATTGTTTGCTTCATAATCATACGGTCTTGGTTCATTTTAGTTATTCAATGTACAAAATCTGGATAAAAAGTCAATAATAAGTTGTACGAGGTGAGAGTGCATGAGGACTTCACGTTCTGTGGTATGTAGTTGTTGAGACTGGCAAATTAAGAGAACTTATTGTTGCCGGTCAAATATTGGGTAGGTATGTACGTATATATCGCTGAGTGCTACGGTATGTAAATACTCGTGGACGGGACTGTCTTATACAGTCAAACGTATTTACAGTATAAGTCACAGGTTCAAGCTCGGTTCATCAATTGGCAGCCAACTGTACAGTGATGGGTGGCGGTTCGTCCGTAGAACATCTGCTCGCGGCCCCACTGTTGCTGTTATTGTTGATGTTGTTGTTGCGACTGCTGCTGAACAGATGTTTCTTGAGTGCGGCGAAACTGAATCGGTCCGTCGATCCTTCACGCGATTTGGGCGTATCCGAGTGACTGTCCGTGTCTGTCTCCTCTGGCTCGGCGAGATTCTGCAACGACTTTGACGGTTTCACCCAGCCGCGACCTTGTGCCGCCCGATTGGCCAACGTGTGCAGGTTCGGTGACGTTGATGCACCCGGAGGCAGATGGATGCCCAATGATTCGGGCGTTGGTCGTTCGCTGAACGCGCCCAAACTGCCTGATCGTTTGCGTTGCGCCGGCCGCTCCACTTTTAGTTGGTCGGCCTACATAAAAGTGATCATGTACATAAAAGCATACACATGGACTAGGAGGACGATATTTGGATAAGATTTGGCAACCGGGATCGGTGGATTTCAAAATGATACTTCTTTCGTGATTGTGAGACGTTTTGCGTTCCCAGTGCAAACCGTAATACGAATGCCAAATGGACTTCCTTGTTCTCTCAGGCTTTGGTGCTTCGGCTTACTTTTAGTCTTCAGCTTAGCTTCAGGCCAAACCCCGCGCTAATCAGCCCACCTTATCGCAAGTCGAGGAAAAATCGAAGATTTGGGTTTTCTCTCTCCCTGAAGAATTGCGTCAATGTGCGGTCGTGCGTATATTGATTACAGTGATCTGAACCCACTAGCTTAATTGACAAACGGTCTCGCGATGTGCACGTACATACATACAGGTACCCACCCAGCCGCTCATGCTTACCCGATGCTTCTTTCTGCGTTCCTTCCGTTCCCTTTCCTTCTTTTTATCCATCTCCCTCAGTGTGTGGAACGCGTGTGCACCCAACATCGCGTGTCTGCGTTTATCAGCGCCGATCGAAACAGTGCACAATTTGCTGATACGATTGTGTATTATTCAGCTTGATTGAACAACATCAAGAGTTGATTCGATCATGTGTGTTTGTGTGTATCAGTCGTGGATCTGAAATGAAAGTTGTTTTTTGCACAGCAGATTGGCCGTGATGTGCGCTAAGAATACCGATGAATACGTTGTGCGTGTGAGAGTGGAAGAGAAAATTGGATTTGAAGTAGCGAAAGCTTCCGTCTTGAAAATCAGCTTCTTCTTTGGTTCTCGGTGCGCTGGGCCTGATGACAACAGCACTAACACAGGGAGTGCACGAGCAACATACAGTATGCGCACCCAAGAAAAACGGCGTATGAAAGGAAATGCGAGATTATTCCCGTGAGACGCAATGCGAAATCAATCAAAACACTTGTAATGCACATGCTGATGCGCACATTCATTGTGAAAAACATCTGTGCGGCGTGGCAGCACAAAACGTTCAACAGAACCACATATACTCATTGGGCAAAATGAAGAAAAAAACATTCGGAATTCGAATGAAAACACGCCGGAAACAATACCTACGGTATGTACGTATATGTATGTATAAGTACTGCTCTGTCTCGTGTGCTGCACTCATATACATGAGGTAGGTATAGGTATAATATATGTAGATTGTACAATATGCTTGCTCCTTTGGGATAAAGCAGCGGTGACAAAACAGCGGTTGTGAAAACTAACGGCAGTTCGTTCTTGGTTTGATACAGTTTACTGTATAGGACGGCGAACAGTTCGAGCGAGCTTCCTCGAGACCGTGAATGCCAATCACTGAGCAGTCACACAATGGCCTTGGACTTTGCGGTCCACTAACCCGAACCCAACGGCTACCTCGAAAACATGAATTTAGATGTTTTTTTATCAGATGTGCATGTGCCCCACACCCAGTGACACCCCAGATTTAAAAAGCCCTGAAATGAGATGACGCACCGAAAACATCCATATCACCCTGTTTGAGCCATTGAGGGCGAGTTTCACTGTCACTGATGAATTTCAAGGATCTTTTTCATTGCTGTTTCACCCACGAAATTCAACCTATTTATGTATACAATACATAGCATGAGAGAGAGCCAGAGCATCTCAAATGAACATGCACTTTGGCGCATCCATTATGCAGTGCGTTCATTTGAACATGTATAAAACGTGTCAGGAACTAGTCAAATAAAAATCGTCACCTCTTGGAAACTGTCAGAATGGTCTACGGTATGTAGAATTATTTAGGTAATTGTGTGGGATGTGAAAAACAAGTAAAACTCCAGAACTTGCTTTGGAAAAATAAAATTTGTAAGGAAAAGTATTCCATGCCAAGCCAAGGCCGCCTTGCATCCCAGATAGGTAAACATAATTGGTCAAATTATTGTAATTTTAGATGTGTTTTTAACACAAAGCACACCTGAGTATTGGTCGCACAATGACCATATGAGAATCCATCCAAAACCACCTTGATTTTCAGGATTCCAAACATGAGCCACGATTAACCACTGAGCTACATTGTATTTCTTACAAAACATTTTCATCTGAAAATAAACCAGCCAATCAACCATGTTTTTAATCTCTGAAACATTTTGCTTACTGCATACTTTATGTGTGATTACACGTTGCCTCGCAATGTCAATTTGAATTTTCTGGCTTGTCAATTCAGGAAATATTTTGGGTGGATTTTCATATAGTCATTGTGCAACCAATACCAGGAACGTGACTCTCCTTTAAAACTGTTGCATTGAAGAGACTTCTAGTGCGAATGGCGAATGACAATAATGGTACGCCAGCCAACAGCAAGATGCAACAAACAGTATCGTTATCGTTGCGCAACTCAAACCAACTGCGTATAGTCCAGCCACCAGCTCATGAGACGACTTTTTTTAAAGCTTGCTTGGCCGCATTCAAAAATGCTCCAGATACACGTGTTTTTGCAAACAAAAGAAAGAGATTGGCTGAGGGAGATGATGACAATCCAGCGCACCCAATTCCGCCACCCAACACACCCCCCACAAAAAAAAAAACCCAGGAAAAAACCCCCCCAAAACAAACACATTGTTGGATCCACACTAGCCAATTTCAAAAAAAGTCGTCTCATGAGTTCGTGGCTGGACTATACGACAGTGTGTGTGCTATCGAGTGGAATCTGTGTCAGAACACACGACATGCCTGTGTTCATGCCAGTACTATAGTTTAAGTACCGTGTGACCAGGGGGCAGCGGCTCAGCGCAGATCGAGGTTTGATCCTGCAGCAAACTGCTGCAGGAGACACAGACAGAAAAAATAAACATCAAATATACTACTACATCTGATAGCTACCAGCCTGTATGGAGCAGTACGGTGGAAAAAATCACGATGGTTCAACAATTCGTGTATGGGTATGGATGTGTATAGGTATGTCCACGTGCAGAATGACGGTGCGCAGTGGAGCATGAGCCAAAGGTGCGAAATATAATATGCCGCGCACTGACATGTGCATGGCACGTACAGTACCAGCTGCAACTCTGGGTGAATTCTGCACGTACGCATGCAGCACGCGGACGTACGCGTGCACGCCTGTGACGCCTTTGGACAGAATGCACACACAATAGTATAGGAGGCCGAGTACACCGCGTGCACTGCGTACACAGTGTTGAAGCGGTCAAAGTTGCGTGCCTGCGCACGTACGCGTACACCGCAGGCACGCCTTTGACCGCTTCAACACTGTGTACGCAGTGCACGCGGTGTACTCGGCCTCCTATACTTTTGTGTGTGCATTCTGTCCAAAGGCGTCACAGCCGTGCACGCGTACGTACGCGTGCTGTATGCGTACGTGCAGAATTCACCCAGAGTTGCAGCTGGTACTGTATATGTATAAAGGTATACGCATGCGTTGTTTGTTGGGAATGAACATCAGCAAACATTTGAAGTGTTGGACACTCTCGAGATGGAATGTGCCCAGGAAACCATTTTCATTCGGGAGACCTCAGCTGCAGGCGCTTAGAAAGCAGAGCACGTGCGCGCAATGGCTCAAGTTGAGGATTCAGAGAAGCAGAGCAGAGCATTCAGATGAGATTAGTGGAACACCACAACTGCATACAAACGAGATGTTGCTGTTTTTTATTTTCATTCCGATCGTTTACGGACTATTATGGCACTCGACGGTACTGAGTTCACCTTGATCAGCTGTGAATGAGCTCAGATGCAAAGTAGGCCCCTGTTTGCCTAAGTCTAAGCCTGGTCATCTGCTTTACAAGCCCACAAAGTTGAACGTCAAACGCAACACAACAACTATACATAATATATACATACACCATCACGCGCCAGAAACGGATGTGCCCGAAACTAGACGCGGCCAGCAAAATGCCTCATTGTTTTTCAGCGGGGTGTCTTGAAATCATGAAAAGCTACTGAAGTACAAATAATGCATAACAAGGACATACAGTAAGTTAGGTATCATTCTGTACCCATGAGCCGCTAAGTCATCGTGGTGTACAATTTGTTGTTTTGAACGGGCACAATTTGTCAAAGAGAACCACAGGTTTAGATTTCGTATGCATATGGACAAAGTGGTCCCAACGATCAGCTGGGCGGAACACACCGCCGCACATTGTGTACAGAGAGAGGTGAAGCAGCGCTGAATTTATAGAGTGCGGTTGGCCTCTGCTCTGGACGCGTGTCGGCTACATCATACCTACATATGTATGTATATGTAGGGTATATGCGTTGAAAGTGGCACAGTTGCCCGCCGCGTCCAAAGTGATGTCAATTTCGGCAAATAGAAACTGAACGCGCTTTTTTGTCACTTGTGAAAACTAGGTGGCCGACGGACACACTACAAATGTGCACTTGGATTTTGTATGGGACGTAACGTGTTGGGAATTATGCATTGCCTTGGACCGCATTGAAAAACAAGCTAATTTTGATTATCAACTGATTTGCGCTAGATGCCCTATTCCATTCCAATGGCATGTTACATGCCATTGGAATGGAATACATAGTCACATGCGAACTAACCAGGAACAAATAATAATGAAAGGTTATGTTACAACGTACATATGTATGTCCGACATTTAGTTTCGGAATAACGGTTCAAAAATTTTTTAGTTCTAAGATTCACTCAAGGCATAAAACTTCGTCTGGACGGTTGCTTTGCTGAGGCAGTGTCGAGACAAGGTTAGGTGTCAGATAAGCAGGGGTCTCTTTGGCTGCGGTCTGATATTCCTCAAGAGGTCGGTGTCAGCTTACAAACAACAACAACAATTATTATATCCTTTGGGGTATGCGCGGATGTTGGATCCCCTCCTCAAAATGTCCGTTGTGCACATAGTCATACATATACCTACATATTGTATGTAACCTATACAGTAGGTAATATTTGAAAAAAATCGCGAGCAAAAACCCAGTGCAATTTTTAAACACACGCACACACATTGTACCTATACATACATAGGTATTATATATAGGTACATAATGATGCACTTTATGTGGAATCTGAGCGTGGGTGGATCCAGTGCCATTACTTTTGTTCAAAAATCACAGAATTCAATGTGATCTTCATTCCACTCCGTAAACACCTAGAAACGTCTCACATCGGCAACACGACATAGACAGCATCACAAATACACCGTTGGCTCAAGCATCGCATGAAAGCTTTTCCACACGAGACCGATTTCTCGCCAAAAATACAAAAAAATCTTCCTGTGTCGTTTCTCCGATGTTCGTTCAATTGTGATGTAAATTGGCATCGGAATGCATTTGAGTTTGAAACTGTTTTGACGCTTCAGTTGGCTCTCGTTAGTGACGGAAGGAACTTGGCATACTCGCATACAGATGTACAGGAGTTACGATTTATAAACAACTGACTGGATCAGGGTGCAAAGATAATTTAGTGCAAAGGGGATCAACTGCGGACACCAAAACGCTGTTTTGGCACCACCGACGAAGCAGTCCGCGCGTAAGAGGTATCAAAGCCGCTATGTATGTGTGTCGATATTGCTGCTTTGCACTTTTATTACCCACACGAACGAACACGAACGTCGACGATGACATTTGAACGTGACACAAAACCACTTTTGACACGCGAAGTGCCCCCCCGCTCGTGTGTGTGTGTGTGTGAATGACACAACGAACCACAAGCCACGTGCGCAATTGTGACCATTGCGTTTTATTGCGTGCGCGCACTCGCAAACCTCAAAGCTTGGCGCCAACTACTACCGGGCACACGCCAATTCGCAACAGTCACAGCAATGGTCCCAAAGTACCGTAAGCATGCGGGTCATTTATTATGGACGCGCTGTTGCCAAACAGCTGATCCGTGCATTACACTGCGACTGAACGGCAAATAAAATCATAAAGATAATGTGCTGCGCCGCTGGACTGAAAATCTGGGGTCATCTCGGCCGAAGAGTCGATGTCAAGATTGGCGTAAAGGATTCGAGATAAAACCGCTGCGTCCAACAACTCATAAAATAGAAAAAGATGTGAAAAAGCGACGAACTTCGGCGGTCGACTGCTGCTCGCACTTAGAGTTCGGTTTACGAGTGCCCCGTTGCTTAATTGACGACATTTGAAGTTTTCGGGATATATGTATCTGTTCGTGTGTGACAGCGAGCGGACACAATTGTTGACGTTTATACAAGTATAACTGCAAGGACATTTCAACGGAAGCGCAGCTCAAAACATCACACGCGCACTTGTTTTGTGCCCACTTTGCGACAACTTCTTCAAGCCAGTGGCGTCCAACCTATTGTTCTTATCTGAACATTTGTGCTTCGTATCCCATTAGATTTTGACGACCTCTTGAAAACAACATTCTGTTCTATTCATTGTCCTGTGGACTGCGTGCACATACGGTATATGGTCGTAATTGACCATCAGGGAAAACGGGGTTGGCAGTTCAATTGGCTGTATTTGTCGTGTCGTCACAACGAGTGACGGAACGTGACCGACCAGTTTTGTGTGTGGTCAGCCCTTTGACGTGCCTGCCAACAACAAGCAGCAGCGGTGCATCTTGAAATCAGACGAGAGACACATATGTACACAGGGATGAATAAGGATTGAGAACAAAGCCATGGTTTAGCAGCGAACACAAAGGAAGCACATGCAATGTAGCACTGTTGCTGCTGCGGGAAAAAATATTCTGGAGAGTATTCGACCTCGCCTCGACCAATGCTGAGCCGCGAAGTACGCACTCAAACAGAGAAGCGAACACTAAATCACATCGCACTTTTTTCAATCGCAGCCTGCGGCGTGACGTCATAATTCGCCAGAACACCACTTGTATCAACTTCCTGGTATGTATATCTACAGTACTTCTCGTTTGAGCTAAAGAGTGCCCGTAGCAATCGTGAGCAAGTCACCTGGAAACATACGATGCTTATGCAGACGGTCGTCAACTCTTTGACGTCAACTAAATTTCTTGCGCTCATTTAGGGTTGCTTGAGTTCACGACGACAGCTGACCCACTTGAGCTGACGACGGAACTATATCAGCCCAATTGTACGCAGGGTGAGTTGGAAATTTTTTTTTACCAGAGCACTGATTTAAAAAAAACCCAAAAAATATTTTTTACTCGTCGAGCCTGAAAACGGGTCGACCCGGCCGGCCCGACTTCACCTGGCCTGTTTCCTATCTCTGCTACTGTAGTAGGAGTAGGTGGATACAAGACCTCGCAGCAGCGACGCAGCATCAACGCCAAAGCAGTAATTCAACGTAATCGTCTTGTCTTCGATGTTAGTCTCAAGTTCAAGTCAAGGTTCGTGAATTAATCACGATGAGCTTTTATCTCTGAAAAAAGGTCGCATTCGAACACAATAATTTTCGGAAACTGATGGACTTGGGGCTAATGCAACATAAACCGAATGGGCACAGCTGTTTTGTTGACTGTTGTTATGTTTTTATAGTGATTTCCACAAAAGTTGCCTTTTTCCTGCGTTTACCGACCCGCTAATTTATCGTTTCCCGTCAGAGGCATAACGTCGGGTCAGCAGAACATGGGTGGTACATACAATATGTAGCAAGGTACATTATACTGTACATATGTATACGTTATGTAGACATGGCTGCTGGCTGTGAACTGAAGATTGATCGAAAACAAATTACATACATTTCCGACGCCTTATACTTGTATACCGGATCAGGGGTTGTCTTGAGGGTGTTTTTCTTTCACTTCTATGTGGGTCGATTGATCTTCCTTGTTGAATTTTTGGTTACCAAAGTTCACTGCAAACTGTTGTCTGTTGTTCTGAACACAACAGATCACGAGAAAAATGACATTTTATTGTTTTTATATACAATACAGCATGTCAACTTCATATACATAGGTAAAGTGGGCACTTACACAAGCGGTGTTGAACAGGGAACCAAAAAAACGATCTATCACCGATGTGGGAACAATCATGCTCAATATGAAAAGCCCAAAAGCAGGCATGCCTTCATCCGACAGTATCGCACAGAATACACACGTATCAATGCACAAGGTGGTTCCCGTTCGGGCTTAGTCGACGGTTCATGTCCCGTTCAAATTTTCTGTATTATGATGAAACCCGCGATGTATCACTCCAACAGCTCCCAATTTTTTGCTTTTCCGAGTGATACTACTGAAACAAAGGGACACATTTCCATGTGGTTCCGGCCCCGTCCATCATGTGATCCTGCAGGACAACCACTTATTTGTTGCTACACGACTAGCTACAGTTACGTGGCAACGCAACTGTGTTTGATGCTCATTTTGCATACTTTATGGTGTCAGCGTTGAGCTGTTGCTATTGAAGTTCAAATATTTGTCCTAAAGTTGATTGCCAAAAAATGACCACATCTGCGCTCGTTGCGATATTGGCGGTCATTCAGTTGATGTACCCGAGAGTGAACGCTGGTTGGCTTTACCTATTTGTGGGCTGTCGTGATCGTTTATTACACCCACATTATTATGTATGTATAATCAGGCATATTGAATGTTATAACTGGCTGATGTTACTTTATGCATCACTGAGTAAAGGGGCACCAATATTCTGAAACATTTCTTCACGGTTTGTACTGATTGCGGGATTATGAGCCGGAAAGGAAAGTCCCTACGTGTTTCAGAGAGGAACGCAACACGTTTGAGGGGTTTGTTTCCCGCGTCGACTGGGTCGTTTGATGCAAACAGCACATCAATGGAACGCAAAAGTTTGGGTGATATTTTCGAAACGGTGTAAAAGTCAGTTGGGTGTAGAGGTCGGTGGAAAGCTCGGTCGACAGCTCAGTGTGATAGACCTCGGTGTAAACTTGAAACATTCCACGTTAATAACAGGCAATGTTTCACGTTTACACCGAGCTACGCCGACCGAGCTTTCGACCGAACTTTACGCCGACCTTTACGCCCAACTGACCTTTACACCGTTTCGAAAATTCCACCCTTTAACAGACTTTTTTGTGCTAGATAATCACGTCATCACGCTGGAGTTATGCTGCGCGCATCGAAAATTTTCTCATTTTAGACACGTTATAGTGACATCCGTGTTCACATGAAACATCAGCGAGACCCATGTGGCATACAGTGCGTCACAGGGATGCACATTCCTCCTGCCCGTTAACATAACAGTTTCCCAAAGTGCAGAAACGCCATTTACCTACAAATCAACTTTTCTTTCAGAACGTGCCTGAAATCTTTTGCCGCCGGTATTCTTCGTGGTTATCGTGAATCTCATAATCACGAAGGTCTTTGTTTGAAAATCAAGGACAATGAGCCGTCGCACACTCAGGCCCAAGTATACATAGTACAGTATGTACTTCGTTCTCTCGCGCAACACGAGACAATGGGTGATATTTTCGAAACGGTGTACAGGTCAGTTGGGTGTAAAGGTCGGTGGAAAGCTCGGTCGACAGCTCAGTGTGATAGACCTCGGTGTAAACTTGAAACATTCCACGTTAATAACAGGCAATGTTTCACGTTTACACCGAGCTACGCCGACTGAGCTTTCGACCGAACGTTACACCGACCTTTACGCCCAACTGACCTTTACACCATTTCGAAAATTCCACCAAAATTCTCGTGCGGTGATTGGCTGGCGCGCCCGTGAGCCAAATTAAACGTGGGAAAATTTGTTTCGTGTTGCGTCAGAGAACGAAGTGCAGTAGTTCCGGGTACGGCAATGTAGAGTCACTCAATGAGTGCAGCTTTTTTGTGACCAGCAGATCATGACCATGAGTATCGTAGAAAAATGTTTGTGTGCCTTGGTGTTCTGGAAACAGGACCGATAACAAACGTTAAATTGGTATCGGAGACATGCCCTTTACTTTACTCCTTTTAGATAGTAAAATGAAGTTTGAAACGCTAGAGAAACGCATGCAGATAAGAACATGTAGAAAAAAGTGGGATTTGGACGAAGCTGCCAATGAACGATAATTATTCTGTTTTTTTTTCTGACAACAACATACACTTTGCGGTTACCATGTCATTTGCAGAACTTGAAGACCTTTGACTGGTTATTGTCTCATTTACAGAGATTGTTAGGCACCTCAAATAGGGACAGTTGCATCTAAAAAAACGTTCAAGATTTTTTGCACCCAAAACGTGAATAATCGGTCAGTCCACGAAGGCAATCTAGTTTTATCACCGTGCGGGAAAAATAGACGCACATGGAGAGCAAGCCACACACTGCATTGTGTGTACAGTCTGTATTTGCGTGTACATTTTGCAGTTGTCGGTTAGAATTATTGAGAACAACAAACAAATAACCAACTCTCAAACAAACTAATTCCACCGCAACCATTTTTTTCACAATTTTGCGATTATGGGGCGCAAAGAAAGGGCAGTCCCGCACGTGCAGCGCGTGAACTTGATGTTACAATTGATTCTGTATTGCATAACAAGAAGATTTGACAGTGATTCAATACATTTTTTTGTCGTGCGAATGTCAAAAAAAGTGAAAATACTCCGTGTACGTCACAATCAAAGGTATCACTGTCACTACTTCACTACGGTACCCAATGAAACAACGTTCAATGACATTGCAATGCAACGTATGCGTGCAATAATATCGTAAAGTGAGATGTAATGAGCGCTTAATTTCCACCGGCGCCACCGTCCGTCTGCGCGCATGTTCATTACAATCGTCACCTACCGTAACCTGGTGTTGTTGGGTACCATATTAGTTGGTGACACAAGTGTGTGATCTGCACCCAACAAAGACGACAACAAGTCATGGTGCGAAGTCACGCGGCTGCGGGGGGGGGGGCACTTGAAGGCGCGAAGAGTTTGCCGTGTTTTTCACATTTCCACACGCACACACACACAGTATTATCATGACGGTCACAAACTTATATATCTGTTGTCTTTATGAATATGAAAAACGAAAGTGCATGCACACGGCGACTGTAAGTGATTGATAAGGGCAGTTGTGCAGTGGCGCACCTGTCCAATTCCAGACACGACGTGTGTAGCCCGGCGTCGATTAGGTGTTTGATTACTTCCGGTTGTTCGTATCACCAGACTGTTCCTCACTTTGATGGTGTTACTGTGGCTCTCCACGCACATCAAGACGTTGTAATCGCATGGCCCAAGCAGTTTCCCGAAGCATGTCGATTTGCATTACATATTTCGCATCATGTCATATGATATCATCACTAATTCTCATCATCGGCTGTGGGAAGCAATGAACTTTAATCCAATCATGGCTTACATTTATTGAAAGGTCCTTGAAAACATGACAAAACTTTGTGATTATCTCTCAAAAGCATCACATGGTTCATTGCATAGAAGGTTTCTCGCCCAAGCCTACCGTAAAGCGTATACGGAATACAAAAGAGCGCCTTTACACTATGTACCTATTTGGCCGCTGTCCTGTCCGTATCCCCTTTGGTATATGTACAGTCAAACCTCTACGTAGTGAACAGAACGGGACTCGACTATTTTGTTCATTATGAAGAACATTCACTACGTGGATCAGTAGAGGGGCATTACATCAGGGTCGATCATTCGCTCACTACACATTGGGATTCACTGTACAGTATGTACTGTATGTGGAGGGTTGACTGCTTTTGCTAGCTAATCGTTGGACCCTGCCTTGAAACACGACTTCATTGCGCTAGAAAAACGGCAAGAAAGTGTTTTTGATGAAAAAGTTACAAATACTGTAATTGTCATGCAGAGACCGACAAATCACTCGTAATTTATTTCGACGTTGACATCTGCCCCGTACAAAATCTGCACGAACTACAAAAAACTTCTCACATGTAAAAAAGCCTGTTTCCCGGCAATTCAATTGTGCTGATTACAGGTATTTTTCTTGTTACATGTCACAACTTCCTTTTTTCATGCAATTCGATTAAAGAATGAAAAACGTGGATAGTTTCAATGTCACTTGATGAAATGAAAGCATTCCAGCTTGGAATGTGATTATTTCTTCTAGAATTTGGCATGTTACACAACGTGCAGTGCGACTCAAAGGTCTTGGGAGACTCACAAACTGTTTTGATTCTGTTACTGTAAGTTTTGCACTCGTCACCTGCATCCAAACCAATTTGTTCAACCGGGTTGACCTTGGAGATCACATGACAAACGAAAAACATGTTTGTGCGCATACCTTTCCTTGAAACGAAACTTTGCCGATCTCGTGATTTTTAGCGCTTATTCGCCACAATCTATAACTTTAGCAAACCATCTCTCATGATGCTCATTAGCCAGCTTATTCTAGTGTAGTCTGCGCATGTGCGCATCCGTATTTAGTGCTGACGATGCACGGTGTCTGTGGTCGTCAACGCAATCGTCGCGCTATCCACGTGCGTTATTACCCTGATTCTTCACGCTCATTCACCCCTGCTCTTCGTCGTGCTTAGTAGTTCGCACGCAAAGCACGTGCATTGCACATGGACGACACTGTAGCCCAGCGGCGTTGGCACGGCGCAGACGCGTCGACTACAACAGAATTAGCCAATCAGCCTGTCGATTGGGACCCCAACATTCTGACGTGACGTGACCGTGATGTCATTTCATTTGCAGTTCATATATAAATCAGAGCGAAGACGCGTTTCTAACAGCATTAGCATAATTAGATAATTACGACTTCTCTATGCCATACCGTAATTCCGTATCAAAGTTACCGGTATGTCTACGTTACGATGCAGGAACTACTGCAAGTGTGCATCCATTGCCGACCAGACCTGGTACGATTTATTTTTGCATCAAAACACTGATGTTGCACCACGCGGATTCCGGTTTCAAATTACTCATTCTTACATAGGATCGTAATTAACCACTAACGTGACACAAGACGGCTAAAGTAGTGTGACTCGTTTCGCACTTTTATAAGTAAGAAAAGTAGCTAGAGTTTAAGTGACTCGCACACTGATAGTGACATTGTGTACCTTCTGGCCAAAGCAAACGGAATTTCATAGTGTGACAAACTTGCGTTATGGTTCATGTGTTGCCGTGATGTTTCAAAAGCGCGTGGGTGGTTCCGTTGCCAACTAGTTTCAATGATGCTCCACTTGTTTAGTTCACATGACACACAGTTTTGCCCAAACATGACCGCGGTTTGTTTACAGCTGCCAAATGTAGCATGTGATACCGTCGTGGTATACTTTTCTGCAATAATTGTAGCGTGTGAGAGAGCGGGTGTCTCGCCTCGCTTGACTTTTTTTAAAAAGTTTTTTGTTTACACCAAGTCACCACACATTTTAAAGATGTGAAACGTGACTCTAAGGAAAGTGACTGTCACATTTGTGAGCAATGTGAAACGAATAAATAGTAAACCTGATTACAGGCATTGACTTTTGTTCACTGGCCGCACAGTTTGTGCTCCAGAATATTTTGATTCAAACTGTGCACTACAATCGTTTAAATTACTTTTGTGCCTGTAATGTGCTCTTGATTATTTTTTTACTTGAAACAAACCGAAAAAAATTTTGCTTTCGTATCATTGCGGTTTTGATTGATTATGTACACGTACTATATAGTAGTATGGGTGCATAAAATCAATACAAAAATTGTACGAAGGTTCCAGCTTCTTATGAAGCAGCATGAACATGATGGCAATCAAAAACGAGTGCGCTCTGCCTTTCGTCACAAGGCTATCTTCCAATCATTCAATATATACATACAGTATAAACATGCCACAAACAGACCAAAAATTGATGAGCGAATTAAAAACTGGGCGATCGGATCGGACTTGACCTCGCGTGATTCTTGCATTGAGGATTTGAAATATTTTTTTGGATCCACTAATCTCGTTAATGTTATTCAGTCTGGTCACATCTTTTACCCTGGTCGAAATTATAATGGCATGACTAACATTCTTAATATTCTTAATTCAAAAAGTCGCTTGACCGAGGCAGGACCGATCCGATTGCCAAGTCCGCTATCGCTCGATATGAACACTGAACTGTTACCGTGCACGGTGTTCTAATAAGATAACTTGATTATCTTGCTGCTGGGAGGGGTCGCCGTTCGACTGTGTTGATTTGTTTATTTTTGTTCACGTCGTACCGCCGCATCCGTCTATTCGCTTGACCTGTCACCCAGCCGGCTAAATCAAAAACGTTGGCGCGCGCAATTTCTCTAGTATTGAGTTCGTTTGAAACGTGTCATAAAATTTACGATGTTTTAATTTTCCTCCATAAATGTGGTTTGTTTGAAGTCACATAAATTGGTTTTGATGGAGAAACATTGCGTAAGTGTGGTACGGTAATATCTGATCAATGAGTCATTCTTCATTTTGTGAACACAATCCGTATACTGTTGATCTGCGAATACAGACATGTGCAAATTGCATGCAAATGCAAAACTGTTCTTTTTTTCCAGAATTCACTACAAATGATTCTGAAGCTTCTGTTCGTCATATCGGTGCTGGGCTACTGGGCGGCCAGTCAAAGTCTGCCGCGACTAGACAACGCACTCGGCGCAGAACTGAACGTCTATCGACCGAAGGCTGAAAAATATATTCGTTAGTGTGGCTGAATGGCTGTGTGAATGAGCACCGAAAACAAAAATGTAGACGAAAAACATGCGTTTGCAGGCAAATGCCAGATCAAAGGCAAACCGCTGGATTTGATGTTCATTGTGGACAGCAGTGGCTCGGTCGGACCGCAATGGGACCAGACGTTACAGGTCGGTTACTGTATACCTACAGTACCAGCTGCAATTCTAGGCGATCCTGAGCCTGCGCAGTTGAGGAAAGGAAACCACCGGACGACCGGAGCCCGCAAGTACCTGCACCCGCCTCCACCGAGCCTGCGCAGCCTCAGGATCGCCTAGAATTGCAGCTGGTACTGTACATATTACTTACACTTACAGGCCAATATGCAGGTTACAGAGGTTACAATGAGCCAATATTACGTACAGTATCAAATCTGCATTTTGGACATTCGTCTTTCAGGTTTTGAAGGACATCGTCAACTTTGTCACCGTTGCGCCGGATGGCAGCGCCACCAGAATATCATTCCTGCTCTACGCGTAAGTGTTTCTGGTCATTCTTGCGATTATCACAAAACAGTCACTGGTTGTGGTGTCAAAGCATCCAAAAAACGTCTGGTTGTATCCATGATCTGACATGTTCTTTTATACACACGCATGACCGTGATGCATAATTTCACCATCATCTTTGGCGAAAATAAACTTAAGTGATGTTGTGGTCCGGTCCTGCTTGGTTACGTGACATTTTTTAAGTGAAGGATTTTAGAAAACGTTAATAAATTCGCCGATAATTTCGACGAGCGTAAAAAATGTTCTCTGACCCAAAACGAATATGTATAACTTTGTGAAGCAAATATACCGATCTGACCAAAAATCGCAGCAATCGTCCGACGAACATCTTCGATTTCAACACACATTTCCGTCGCGAGGACATTCTCAAACGAATCAGCAACATTCGTCCAATCAACGGAGTGACTAAGACCGGACGCGCTTTTGCCAAATCGCTCGAATATTGGGCCGAAGAACGGGTATGCACTACGGGATCGTTGCAGTCGCAGTTTACAATGATGTCAGTAACCACGGATGAGTGACGAAATTTTCACACAGGGACAAAACTGCCGGTCTTACGCAATCTCGCAAATCATATGTCATCTAACTGCTATGTCGATTGTTATGTATGTTTGCTATAATAAGTACATAGCCTCCCCTTGACCATTCAGGGCATGCGCGGTCCAACGGTGCCGAAAGTGGCATTCCTGTTCTCGGATGGCCGAGCGTCCGATTCGCCAAGGGACACGCAGAACGCCAAGTTACTACGCGATCGGGGCATCGACATTTATGCGTTCGGGTTCGGCGAATATCTCGATTGGACACCGCTCACCGATATTGTCGGTACGTACATCTGCTCACAAACCCTGAGTATTGTTGAACCGATTTTTTAAAACTATAGAGGACCTCGGTGATCGTATCGGATCATGACTGCATAGACGTGGTTCATTATTGCCGGTGCGCATTTTGCTATGTATGCGGGTCGGGTTTGGTCGGGCGTACAAAATGTTTTCTTCATTATCGTTCGATTTCGGTGCTTTTGTATTTTCGACTATAGCATAAAAGTTACTTCTCTGTGAGTTGCGAGGAACGTTTACGCTCGTCGAAAATACGCCGAAATCGCAGAATATGACCCAAGTTTGCTTGCACTCCCGACCACATCCGATCCTGACCCGTGCGTCCAAACCGTTTGTGCTGGTCGAATTTAGTGGAGCCGACAAATCTCGAAATCGTCAGAGATGTACAAAAAGTCACGTGTTCAAGGCTCACCAATAATAATACCAACAAAAATTACAAATTTTGCTATTTTTTTGTGATTGTGAATAAATAAACAAACGCCGTGTCGATTTTGCAGGCGGTGACCCGAGCCGAGTTGCCAGCAGCCGCAACGCAACCGCGATCTTTGATTGGTTCCTGCCGTGGAAGGGCATCGAAATTTGTGAGGAAGTGCCAGGTTCATTCATTGATTGCCACTAGACTGAGTGAGCGTCGAACGACTTGGTCGTATTCGGTCCGTTTGGTACTATATGTATATCTATACATAACGTTCACAGGGGGACCAAGGGGTCAGAAACTGTGTTTCAATCAATGGGTTATTGGTCATCATGTGTGTTCTAAACTTTAGTGGCAACCTATACATACATACATAGGTACGGTACGCCCAAGCCTCAGCACATTTTCGACACAGTCCTTCTTCCGCTCAGTGCGCACAGCTTTACCTGACTGCAAGTGTATGCCAACAGCCAACCTATTGAGCTGAGCCTATCGGTGACAACTTATAAAAATCAAAAGTACAATGCAAGCTCGATATGATATAATCACATTTCTTGTCCATCTACAATTGTTGCTTGACGTGTGCTGCAGCTTGTGTGCCGGGCAGTGACAAACCGCTGGACCTGTTGTTCGTCGTCGACACGTCATCGTCGGTGGAGGAAGCCTTCTCGGAGTCGATCAACTACGTCACGTCACTGCTCAACTACATTCATGTGCATCCAGAGGCTGTACAGTGAGTTTATGCGGGAATGTGCATTTCAGGGTGTCCGGTAAACTTGTATGACCATGCGCGGAACGCGTAAAGCTCGTCCCAACGGTGGTTTATGTCTGGGCTTAGCCGGAAGCTTAGCCTTGCTCTTAGGCTTTGGTTTTGGCTTAGGCTTTGGTTAAGCCTGAGCAGCAACAAGCCCAAGCTTAGTAGCTGCAGGCATAAGCCCATGTCCAAGTCTAAGCCACCATTTTGGGACGAGCTTTTAGGAGCCATCATGCCAACATTTGCAGGGTAGCCTTGATCACGTACGGGTCGCGTCCAACGCGCGAGTTTGCCTTCAATAAACACAAGACCAACCAAGAAGTGCTGGAAGCGTTGAGCAAAGTGACACCCCAATTCGGCACCACACAGACCGGTGACGCTCTCAAGATGGCCAGTGAGACTTTCGATCCGAACTATGGTATGTGTACGAACTTCATGGGGTCGAGGCAAGCAGGCTTTGGGTTCTGTCAATGACACGAGAGCATATACCCTACCAAGCCTGAGAACAGGAACTTGAAAATTGAACCTGAGCGACTACTGTGATTATTTTGAGATTAACTGTATGTTTACGATCGCGATGGCAGCAATGTGCGACCATACCTATACATTATAGGTACCGGAGTTTTACATAATACACAACACACTCCCCCCCGAATAGAGTCCTATGAGGGCCAATTCGGAAGCGTCTCGAAACAAACATACCGAAGGCTGTTTTTCACCTGTTTTCGATTAGAACGCCTGGAGCTTTACGGAAACCTCCAGTACGGATCCGGTCTTTCTCCAATGTTCCTCATTATCCCGCATTTGTTTCAAGAAAAAGCTGACAAGATAAAAATAATTCCAACAACAACAACAAACAAATGGCAGGTGCACGAACGGACGACAAGACGCGCCGATTGGCCATCGTGCTCACCGATGGCCATTCAACACGCAGTCCGGCCGTATGGGCCAAGCGACTGCACGGACTCAAGAACGTCGATGTGTTCGCGGTCGGACTCAAAGCGATCGCAGATTCGGTTGGATCGCATTTCGTTTTGCACTTTCGGGTGCTGACATCCGGGTGATGGGATCTTGGGATGTTTTGATAGCGGAGATAGTTTGCAATTTTTAACTGAGAAACTGTGAATTATCGACCAGCGAACTACAAACTATTACTACAGCTCGCGGAATGACTTTCACGCTGCTGTAGTTCAGGATTTTTATGTTAAATCACTAATTATTGCCATGTCAAGAACTGTTGCTCAACCAAAAAAATGTTGTTTAGTTTAATCTGAAGGTCATCAATCTCAGATCGACTACAACGAGCTGCGCGAACTGGTGGGGTACGGTAACGAGGAGCGTATCTTTGTCAGCGGTCGCACTCTGGTGAATCTGCCGACGTATTTGTTGAGCTACGCTGATCTGCTGTGTCCCGGACTCGAGACCACCGACGGACAGGCGCTGTCGGCTGCCGATGCCGGTTGGCGTTGTTGTTGTTCGTGTCTGCTATTGTTGTTGTTGTTGTTGTTGTCTTTTGTTCTTGTTGTTGTCTTTTGTTGCTATCTTTTGTTCCTGTTGTTGTCTTTTGTTGTTGTCTTCTGTTGTTGTCTTTTGTTCTTGTTGTTGTCTTTTGTTGTTGTTGTTATCGTTGTTGTTGTTGTTGTTGTTGCTGCTGTACGATCACGAGTTGCAGTTCGCGAGACGCGGTCCGATTCAAGCGAAATGCACACCGAAAGGCGTCGTCGTCAACGTTCGCACCAGACAGAATTTCAACGGCGATTCCATGTTCGCGTGGGAGTACGTAGCACGAAATCGACTGTAGGAACGCCGGGGCCAGGGTTCCACCACCGCGCACAGGTCATCATCAAGAGGGGGCTCGTGCGGTCTGCAGGTAGGCGCCCGGTCAAGGGAGGAACAGGTCAGGCTGATATAGGACGTCATTGATGTTCGATGTTTCACGACGATTAGCAATTCAGAAGCTACACTACTGATCACAGTTTGTTGTGTTCTGCCATACATGATCCACCGAACCGTAACGAGGTGCGCTTATACTCATTCCGAGGAACGAAAATCCGCAAAAACAAAAACGAAAATAACAAAACGAGTAATCCCTGGCCGCACCAAAAAAACGTTGCGTGTTTTCACAATCATTACAGGGCTACGAGTACAGTTTCCGACTGGGATTCCGCTTCCACGAGTTTGTGTACACGACATTCTGACGATTCCCGCCGAGACGTAAGACATGTACGGGCGACGAGCCGTATGACCCGCGTGTGGATGACGCACTGGCTGATGCCCGGCAGGGCATCGACTTCAACACCATTCAGAATGTGGCCAAAGTCGGCGATGCTACATGTGAATACAGGTTGGCATACAGATACCAGATTGGATAGACATGTATAACGTAGAAGTGCAATAGATTTTCTCTCACATCTA
Source organism: Rhynchonema sp. JSB1_4 (assembly GCA_030248065.1). Classification (NCBI taxonomy): domain Eukaryota; kingdom Metazoa; phylum Nematoda; class Chromadorea; order Monhysterida; family Xyalidae; genus Rhynchonema; species Rhynchonema sp. JSB1_4. The sequence continues at coordinate 90,846 of JASAMV010004113.1, forward strand.
ATGAACGACATTCTGCGCCTCCCCAAAATTTGTCAAGAGCCACTTCTAGCCTTGGATTATCGTTCGTTAGAAAGTGGGGATGGCGCACAAAGCACAATTATGTGATGTTTCACAGACTAACCGACGACGGACGCGACTGTGAGCTGCTCGATTCGTACGTCGGCAAATGTAGCAAGCACGAATGGAGTTGTGTGATGCGTGAGTTTCGCGAATTGACTGTTGTGATGCCTGATTCAGCAAGCGGTCGTGCAAAATCTGATGTTTCAGCTCACGGACATAGGTTCCTAGTGCACGACTGCATCGCCGAAACCGACGTCACGGACGACCCCGTTCTCAAGTTGCTCAGCAGTGAAGGTTAAGTAAAAGACTCGACTCGATTTGACCCCAAAAGAAAAGGCTACATACGTTAACGCCAGCCCCTCCGCAAGGCCTTGTTCCCAGCTGCATAGATATTCTGTGATGATGTGACACTGGCACCAGCAGCTTTCAGGTCTGAGTCTGTCTTTGTCCGAATGTGCCTAAGCCCAGGTCAAACCTATACCATGCCGCCTTGGTGGTACTGGTCTCTATTCCCACTTATGCCCTCTCCACCCATCTCTGCAGCTGTCAAACGGACGCGGTGCTGCCGGGGAGTCCGGCGTACGAATTGCGACCGGCCCCGCATCTGGTCTCGCAGCGCGCGCAAGTATTCAAATTCCCGCGCGGCTCGTCCGTTCGTTATCGCTGTCTGGTGTCCATCTGCGACATGGGCGGGGTGAAGGAATGCAAATACATGTTCGATGTTAGTCGATTGAATTTACTTTGTGAATTACAGGACTCATTTTTGGTCGGGTACGCTGGTGGAAATTAGTGGCATCATTGAATTTCTTAATATCGTTAATTGAAGCAAGTCATGTGACCAAGGCAGGACCGGCCCGATCCGATCGCCAAGTTCGATTTCGCTCTGAGTAGCACCACAACAAATTTCCGTGCAGGCATGACACACCCGTAAAACACACAATGATACGTCATACACATGCGTATTATTTTCAGCGTCAAGTGCGTCCGGCGCCTCCGCTCAACTGCCGGAACGAGGGTCCACTTTACGAGACCGAACGGCTGAGCAAAGACACGATCGATTACAATAAACCGCCGCAGAATGATAAATTCGCCAAAACGGTGTCGGTGACAAGCCGCACTGTGAACGTCTACAATCCGGTAACGTTGACGAAACTCGTGAAGCCGAAATCTCACCAGTTCCGCCCCAAACTTTAAAAAAACAAACAATTAACAAGGCTAACTATCAATGTCGTATAGGTAATGCAAATTGTACACGCGATGCACTATCCCAGCAGCTCTAATGAGCGCAGGGAATTATGCATTGTGTGAGCCCGCGTGATCCCTACAACTTGCACGTGTACGACAATAGTATAAGCCTAAGATGCTGTGTCGTGTGCCGTATCTCATGGTATCCGAATGAAAATATAAGTGCATTTTGCTCTGGTTTGTATTTCGCTGATTCAGAATCATTTCGGCATTCTTGCTTTTCAAATTTCG
>JASAMV010004117.1:0-34816 GCA_030248065.1 Rhynchonema sp. JSB1_4
TATTTGCAAATGGCTGCACGTGCAGAACGTAATGTGACAAGGTTGGTTCCAGGCAGAGCCGGGCAATGGGGAAGACGTAATCTGAGGTTCGGTCTCAGATAAGGAAATCGAATTTTAATGCTTTGGGGGTGTGGTGGTAGACCGACGCATATACAATGAGCTAGGCAAGACAAGACTTGGGAAAGTGACAAGCATCTGACACTTGGTTTTGCACCTGCGCCTGCACCAGAAACGGTCAAATGCAGTGCTGTTGTTCAAAGCTGCGGAGTATATTGTGTGATGGTTGACACAGATGGATGACGACCTCTGACTGTCGTGGACGCATTGGGCAGAATTCCCGAAAGCAAATGCGTACATCTGAAAACGATCTGTGTATTTGATACATTTGACGCTCTCCGCCTCGGAGCGTGAATTCCCTTTTTCACTCCCAGTCCGTTGAACGACGTTTCTGTTCGCGTAAGCACGGAAGTTAGCCAGCTGGAAGTTGTTATCATATCGCTTTTGGATGCGCGCATTTGCTTTCGGCCCGTTACGGGTCGCTCGTAAACAGCGCAATGCATCAGTGTCAATGACCTGTGTCAATCCCTCTAGATTAGGCCAACGCCTGTTATCCAAGTCTGCAGTGTACAGGTGTTAACAACACTGATTGTTTTTGTCTCGGTGAACAGCTCGTTTTCACAACAACAAAACTAAACGCAGAGAAAGCTGTGGCAGCACAAGGCTCTGTGTGGGATTTGATGGCTCATGAAATGAACAACACTATACAGTGTGTTACGGGGAAACCTATGTTGCAACAGTATTGCGTATAACGACCAGGAATGAGTGGGAAGTAAAGTCAAAACATTTGATCGTGGACTACAAACGATCACCCTTCAACAAAGACAATCATCGACGTTCTGGTGCGAGGGTGTACAACATTTGATGACGTCACACAATGTTAAGATGAAGGGCTCACAACTACGCACTATATTCCGCTGGTCGTCATAAAGAAAAGTCACAACCACATTTGCGTGTAAGTAGACTTTGCCAGCGTCGGGCCGGGAATCCTATACGAAAAACAACAACAGAAGAACCAAGTGAAGTCAATGTGAAGTGTACGAGAATCTACACGCCACACACACAGCATACATAGTTGCTTGGAGGAGAGAGATTCTGGCGGGAAAGGTTAGAGCATAGACGCCGCCGGCAATACACCTACATACATACATATGGGTACATGGTACTGTACATAAACCGTGTCCTGCAGTTCTTCTGTCTGATAGGTGTGAGCTCCACATTTGTGCAGAGGTACATGTATTATACACGGGTGTCTAAAGTGTGTGGGTTATGTTCAAGTTGCACGACGCGCCGGGTCGCTTCAGTGGATAGAGATTGGCTGCTGCTTGCTTCTAGCGTCTGCAAAGGCCGCAGCAAGGGAGCGCTAAAGCAAGCTGCAGCGAAAAACACAACGAATTGAGCGCTGCCTGAGTCTCAGACTTTGTGCTGCTGGTTCAAGCAAGCGCCATCGATGGCTCTGGCTGCAGCTTGAATACCACACGTAATATACATGGTACATGTGTGCTTTGACTGACGCCTAGGCAGTTGCGCAAAGCAGGCACACACACACCAGCGCCAGTGGACAGGGTACATACATATACATATGTACGCAGTACACGGGTATACATCTAACCAGCCACAGACGTGTCCGTTCGGTAAGGGTATTGATCGAGATAGGAAGGCCAGTAGGGTACGCTGCTTGCTGTGCTTGGGTTATAGCTGGCCATGTAGCTGGTTGGAGCGAGCTCTACATGCGCGCACTTTTACTGTGCACATAATAATGTGGGATATGTAACACATGTGAGTATGACGTGGACGCACTGGGTTGTGGTGCCATCAGGCCACACCACACGGCAGCAGGCAGGCAAACTTTCTCAACAGCCCACAACAAGGGGATATCTACATGCGCATGCAACTTGAGTGAGAGTGAGCGAGGCGTGTGTCTTTTTGGGAATTGGAAGCAACAGACTTAACTTGTCTGCACGGAAATCACCAAAACATATAATTATGTAGGTACATACATATAAGGTGGATCAAAATAGCTTTACCACAGGTTAAGTACCATAGGTTAAGGTTCGTATACGTAGGAAACTCGAAATAAAATACTTGAACTCGGCTGAAAATCGATAACCGGCCGTTTTCGGACATGGGGTGTCCGAATATTGACCTAATATTTTGGTACCGTCATTTTGGGTCCAGTAAATTACCCTAACGGGACCAAATGAAGGGCCAACATTCGGATCCTCATCTCAGAAACCGGCCCCCCGGTTCTCAATTTTCATCGCAACTGAAGCATTTTTGGACGAGCCCACATATGAACCTTAACCTTGTTAAGTCATTTTTGACCCACCCTGTACGGGTTATGTAGTACGATCCTTGGCTAGAACAAAGTGGATCCCGGAAGATCTCGTGGATAAATAAATGGCTATATATGGATAAATAGATAAATACATATGTGGATGGATAAATAAACATGAAAAGTGCATTATGTATAAGTGGGAATACGACAGGTTACACGCCCAAACGGCCGCCATAACTACTCATAAGTATTGAAGTGTGAAATGAAATTAGCTGTCAAGACAGCAGTTTAAAAAATGAGCTCGGAAGCAGCTGATCTAATTCGTACCTGAGAGTGCACCTCTTTCAGTCACGTACGCATAACGTGGTCCACAGTTGCTAGGCAACCTTGGGAACATTTCGGCTTCAAAACTCGCTTTCTCAAGCGCATTCAGCAACAAACAAAATTTTGTTTTGTTTCGTTTCGTTTGCAAGCAATAACAAATCAACGAAAATAATAAAAAATATGCTAAAATAATGGCGGTCGGTGCAAACCAGTCAGTGCCGAAAATCCAACGCCGTTATGTCGTGGTCGCAGGTGAGGATTTGAAATTACAACAAAACACCCTTTCACCGTCATATTGTGATATTTTTTTATCTAAATTTCAGGCAATTCATGTGTCGGCAAAACGGCTCTCATGCACGTGCTGACGTCCGGCTTGGGCAGTTTTCCCAGGAATTATTCATTGGTGAGTGTGGGAGTGATGCGAGAACATGATTTGATATCAGATACAATCGAGGTGATGTTTCACGCTTTCGTGAGAAACTGGACGCGGTCTTATGGCGGGCCTCAGGAAATTTTCCCCTATAAATTTCTTTTTCTTTTCCCCTTTCTTCACACTCCGTTCGAAGTCGAGGCAGGCAACATACTCAACACACACAGACGACAAGCCACGCAGCTGGCTCGTGTGCGTTTCAAATGTTTCAGTCACACAAGCAGTGTGTGTCAGCTGCGTGGCTTGTTGACTGTGTGTTCAGCTTGTTGCCTGCTTCGACTTCGAACGGGAGTTTCCCTGCGTCTGTAAAATGCATGAGGCAACGAAATTAGAAATTTACTATACCCAACATTCAGAAACAGTCAGACTTCTGTTGGTACGGTACCCACAATGACTATTCGCATAAGATCGAGATTGATCCATATCCACATGTACAGAATCAGAACCCAACCCGCCTGATGTTTCATACCGGCTTATATATAAAAGGTCCGGATTTCTCACAGACGCTCGGTGTGGAAGTGTTCACGAAGAGCTTCCCACAGCCGAACAACACAGCGGTTGAATTGGTGTTGGTTGATTGCAGTGGTGATGAGTTGTACAGGGATGCGGTCAAACAATGTTGGACACACATAACCGACAGGTTCGTTCGGGATATTTGGGTCGTGCGCTTCAGTATAAACTGGTATCAAACTTGGTTGTGTCGGTTAAACTTGCTCCCCTGACCTCGCCGGGCCTGAACGATTGGTATCCCTGGAACAAACGGCAACAGACCTGTTGATTTATGAACATGACACATGATTTTTATGACATTTCATGTCTTTCAGTCTGATCTGCCTTGTCTACGACGTGTGCGACCAGGACAGTTTCCAAGCGGTCACCAACTGGCTGACGCAGCTGCAAAGCGTTCGCGCTGCCAAATTTCAAGGTGAGACGCGATCGAAGTTCTCATAAAAAACGAACACCTTGAGTTGAAACAAAAAAAACAGTTGAAGTAACACCGAAATATGCCAAAATATTTCATGCCCGCACGCAGGCCTGCTGATCGGCAACAAAAGCGATTGCAGCAGTCGAAGAATTGTGAGCGAGAAGATGGGGCACGAACTGGCACGACAACATTCGCTGATGTTTCATGAGTGCTCGGCGGTCAGATTTTTTTGATTTTATACTTTAAAAATGTTGGAATTGCAACGCTCCAAAATAAAAAATATTCTGCAGAAAAGCAACGCCAAAGTATTCGATGCATTCAAAGCACTCGCTCAACAATTGGTGACCGAATGAAGATGCGAACCACGAATCATCGTCAGAGGTCCATCTTGCATCATTGACTCGATGAAAATAATGTGATCTTTCGCAAATTCTTTATACGATACGTCAACGTCTCTGCACAAGCGGAAATCATATTTTATGGAAACCCCAGTAGTATTGTATTTTATGAATTTTATTTCTCCACTGAATGACAGAGTCCATAGATTTCGGAAGGGACACTCAACAAAGACAACCAATCAATGTAATCACGGGTTTTGCAAGATTTCAATACCCACACAAATCACCGACACCTCAAACACTGGCAAGTATCATTGGGCCATCAAACCACACCCAAGTACAGGAAACTATTTACACTACGCTTAACGAATCACTCACAAACACGGTGTGAATTTAAATTGATACCACGTGAATCATACTTTCGAAATTTACAAAATGGCGACACTGACTGAGTCAGCAACAATCGCCTCTCAGCACAAAACACATAGGACAAAACTCTCACATCAACACAGTAAGCGAAGGTTCAGATGGGACAAACGGGAATTGGCAAAAAGAAACAATGTTTCGAAGTGCGAAGGTACACACACGTAACAAAGGTGATCACATTCAGCATTTTTCGGCATGAAAACATTCCACAAAAATAGTTTTACTGTTCGTTGGTAGTACGCAACGCAGACTGATGGAATAAAATCGCGTGACTAGATCTAAGTATGGTGTAGTTCTCAAAAGGTTATGCATGAACCGCAGACTAACGAAATTCGGGGAATTGTGAAAATGTGAAACATTACAATATAACCCGAAAATCTGGCAAATCTGCGGATTGTACAAAGCTATGGAAATGGAGCAACACACCTGGAGAGAGAGAAGGTACGAACATTGTAGTGCGGTACCAGTAAAGTCGCACGTGAAGACCGAGAATACTTTTGGAAAAAGCATAACAACGCTCAGATATAGAAATGTGAACTAAGAAACTAACAATTTGCACGTTGCCACAAAAATTCCTGCAGGATTATAATTATTGAAAAAAACAACGAACAACAAGATGAACAGCAAGAAATATCAAAACCATCCATTCTTGGGTGAAAAGATCAACCAAACCAATGAAGAGAGAATTGTAACACTAAACAGTCGAAAACAACAGGACAGGTGCAGTTCAGTAGCACAGATTTTTGGTGTCGAGAGTGGGCTTTACCAACAAACGGATGTACATCTGCGTAGCAACCACGTGCGGTCTTTTGGCACCCCTTTTAACAGTTGGTGCTGAAAAATCAGCCAACTCAGCTGTTGTTACCGCTAAATTTTCTTTGCACGAGTAGCTGGTTCGTTCGTGATTCAATTTCATTTTTTTAGTTTGAAACATTTCTGACCGTACGAAGTTGAAACAGACATCACAATATACAAACGTTTGTTGAATCTAATTGAATGACACAAGGCGCGAGTGTAGAAGCACAACGACGAAAGAACACTGTAGTCCGAGACAAACGAGCAACACGATTAATTAAAAAAACACTCATATCCCGAGTAAATTTTTTTCCAATCAAATCCGATACGAAATGCTCAATATTGTTTGATGCGCAGCTGCAGCGCCCCAATACTTACGTTATCATGTTCGCGACAGAAAAGTAATCATGACACTAAAACGAGAGAAAGCGCCGTAAACTGCAACTGTGCGTCACGCTACTGCTGCACATCAAGAATGTCATGATGCCTGAGCTTTTAATTCTCATGCCTAGTAAAATCGACGAACGAGGTTAGTTTTTTTACAAGATTCCAGAAAATGTGTACAAAATTACGAACAGCCGGGCGCCAGCTTGGACGAGTGTATCATTTATTCCTTGACATTCGGAACAATCCGAAAACATTCGATGTTAAGATACCAGCAGAACTGTCGGCACACGAGCACGCAGTGCAACATCAGGTTGCAGAATGCGAATGCCTGAAATTAAATTCAGAGAGAAAATAAGTAAATCAAAATAGAACAGAAAATACGTAAATCGATCCGACTCACAGCGCAGAAATAGAGCATGTAAAGTTCGGGCACAATGTTGTCAAAGTACTGATTGAATATCAGAAATATGGGCGAGAAGTAGATGTAGTCCCAGAATTCCATTGGGCTCTTGCTCATGTGTGCGATCTGCAATGGTTGGTGCGAGGGTTGGAGATACATGGGTGAACCCAGTTAGCCACAGTGTCCACGCCCCAACATTTTGGTTGAATTTGGCCCCTGCAACATCTTGAAAAGAAGGAAATACCCCTTCTATCGTATCATTTTCATCCTAACAAACTTCGAAAATTTTATAAACATCACGCACATCGCGCGTCAGATACAGTCATTGTCAAAAAACGGAGGGGGGACAAGTGTGCAAAAACGTCAAATCTTCGCGAATTGCTTTGCGTGACAGCTTCGAATTTGAAACAAACACCAGAGAAAAACAATTTTTGAAAAAAACCGAACAATCAGTTGATATTCAATGAAAAATCACTTTCGGGAACAGGCTCCCTCTTGGCTGAAGGCAGGATCAGCCACCTGGGTTACGTTTCACTGCCTTTATATATCCGATTGCACACAGTCCAACTATAATGCGACTCGGACAAACTCAGGGAAATTTTTGACAATGAAAAATCTGATAGCTTCGTATCAAATCGCGTCAACTGCGAACAATAATTCAGCTCCAGTGTGACGTAAAACGTCAAAAGGTAACAAACTGAAAAAGAAAATCCACACATATCAATAACTGACCACGAGCCTATTCGTGATTTTTGACGACACAAAGCCGAACATGATGCAATAGAGCACAATGTTGTCGTCAAATACACCCGACGTTGATTTGAAGTAGATCATGTTGTGCGACACAATCACCGCTGCCAGTGGGAACACCGGGAAAATGACGGACGTACCCTGCAATGCATAGATCACATGAAACATAATTTGTCACAGCAAAATCAGCTCGATTGATTTAATTTGGTTTTCTAAGCAGTCCTGCAAAGGTGGAGCAAGGAAAAACAGTTGCTGAAATCAGCCAACGATCACATATACCATGAATGAAACATTTATTGTTGTGTCTAGTAGTTGCATATGATCTCTGAGCGTGAAGAACCATGACCGATTCGAAATTTATTCGCATTTCATTGGAATTTTTCATTTCGAATTAATCACAATCAGTTGCGCGGTGCAATGGAAAACACCATGTATATTTCATATTTTATATCGTACGCTCTCCACCTTGGTGCGTAAATTCCCTTTTGACAGTCAAAACGCGTTGGACAACGCTGCTGTTCGCGTGTGCACGCAACAATCAAGACCAGCCAGCTGGAAGTTGTCGTCATTAATTGCACCACGATTGTGGTTGCGTGTTCGGGACATTGATTGTTGAATTGAAACATTGTGCAGCTTAGTTGACTGACAGTCAGCCGGGCGACCAATTGTATGAAGCGTCAATCACACTTTTCAAAGACATTCAATGATAAGTTATTATTTAAGACAGTAAATCTGCCAACAAAATGTCTGCCAACCGCAACGGTGGATCCGTTCTTGCCGACGCCACCGGTGAGCACGGTCGCGAGGTAATAGTATCCCTGTATGATTGCCAGCAGCGTACAACCACCGATTATGATTAGGTTCAGTCGCAGGCCGAACAGCTGCAACCAGATAATATTTTCTCTCGTTATCTATTTTTTGGCTGAAAAGAAAAAATAAAAAACCTCTGACAGCCAAAAGTTCGGTCCGACCAACGACGTGAACAAACAGAATAAGATCACACACATTTGCGCTTCGGTGACATCGAATCTGCATGTAGGACACAAGTGTTTACACAGTATACCGTCTTGAAAACGAGTCTCGTTACAGTCAACATTTTGAATCCGCTGTTTTGGCTCTCAATCTGCAGTTTCACCTCCTGACAATAACTGTATAAATGAATATACTATCTTCATTCTTTGCGGCCGAAAATCGTGGGTGCGTCCGATCATGCCACCATACAGAGGATGGATGGGATAGGACAACAATTTCATAAATTGATTAACAAATTCAATATTATCACATTACAAAATGCCCAGCTCACCGTTCGAACTTGAGCGTGCCGGTGCAGTAGGTCTGCCAATGGGCACAGTAAAACAGCACGATGGCGAGCGAACACACGAACACAATGCAGCCGTGCGTGTGTCCGAGCATCAGCGATAGACACACCTCCATGCACACGAACACTGCAAAGGAATGACGGACAGTTAAAGTTGGGATGTTCGTTGTTGAAATACCAAGCTGGTTGAGACTACGGGGAATTTCCCATTACTGAATATTATTGTACAAATTAAATTAAATACAGGTACATATTGCATTGGATCCATCCCGCAGTTTGGCGCAAATTGCACCCTGGAAACAAGATATAATCGCAAAAAGAAGAAATCCACACAGACCTGACCTTTAAAAAAAACTGAAGTCCTTTCCATTTGTGTTCATTACTGCAGTTGCTGAGGAACCAGTTCTTTATATTTTTTGAAAAAAAAACCAAAAACAGGGAAAAAACGATGAAGAACCGTAATTTGGGCATATGTTTTGCGTATTACTGACATAACCGCGCCTGTGTTTGATTATTAGGTTCTGCCATGCCCAAAACAAGCAATTTCGGCGACTTTCAGCGTGGTGGATTCGGGTTTCGAAAGTTTTTCTTTTAGGCTGCCTTCACAATGCACGCGCGTTTGCGCATTTGCGCACGAAACTGACGCGCATTTGTGTTCACAATGCATTTGCGCGTTTTTGACACGCAAACGCGCAAAAATACGATTAGGATTGGTTCTAATTTTGCGTGGGCGTTTGGCTTGCCCGAGCTGCCTTTCCGAAAAACCGCCGCATTTTTTTGGGAAAGAACCTTCGGTTCCATATCGGCCGGGTTTTTTCCGTTATATTTCCACACCCATGGAAGGCGTGGGAAAAAAACGTTTTTTTGTTTTTTTAAAGAAAAGATCCGTTTTTTTTTCAAGCGGTTACTATAGCGTTCACAATATAATCGCAAACCAAACAATCCCTCCCCACCCTGAGTGGCCGAGTCACAGCCGTGATCAAATAGTTCACCGAGTGGCGACGCAGTGCCCGTTCGTCTGGCCTGTTTACCATCGGTCGCGTCCAATGTTTGGTACAGGAACAGGCCCACTGCACATAGCAGGTATGTCCAACGGGGCGCCTGCAATTGGCAGGACGTTGTTGACTTAAAGGCAAACTACGCCAACACGAGCCCGATTTCGGAGGTGGTAGATTAGTGAAACATTCACACGTGGCTGCTGATTTGGGAAACGTTACACGTTGTGGAATACAACGTGGTGCATGAGGATTTCTCTTTCTTTGCCTTTTGCTAGTGCACCAACTCCGAAATCGGGCTCGTGTTGGCGTAGTTTGCCTATACAAATAAATCGTTCCCATTCTTTTTACGTCAATCGATGGACTTGGTCAACATAAATACTCGAAGGAATTTGAGCAAAGTTGCCCAAATATAACCCAATTTGGACAGGTGGCAAAATTTGTGGCCCGGAAAATAGCTAAAAACGGGGTTTTCTCGCAAATAATTGAACCAATCATGTTGAATCAATGAGCATCACAAATCAATGGGGGCAGAGAGCGCAACACCCACCTCCTGTTTTGCATCAGGTGTATAGTACGCCAATGTACACGACGCGACAACGTTGATGATCAGACCGAGCAGTGTGATCACATTGGGCGCCAACCAGAGCGGATATTTCGACACCACGCACTCCCAGAACCTGAATAATAGACTTATTCGACCGCAAGTTTGGAACGTCATCAGACTTGCGTATGGTATGCAGCACATAGTGATGCTGAATGAATGTTTCGAAATTGATATAAAGTAAACATTACTTAATATCAAACAATGCTTCTTCCGAGCCGAAAGTAAAGTAAAACTACGCCAACACGAGCCCGATTTCGGAGCTGGCAAAATGGTGAAACATTCATGACGTTGCTGCTGATTTGGGAAACGTTACACGTTGTGGCATACAACATGGAGCATGATGATTTTCTCTTTCTTTGCGTTTTGCAAGTTCACCAGCTCCGAAATCGGGCTCGTGTTGGCGTAGTTTGCCTTTACAAATGAAAATTTAGAAAGCTGACAATTGGAATACAAAATGTGAACACATGCAAAAATGTTTACTTGGGCAGATTCCGCAGATATTTCGTGATTTGATGGTTTTGATTTCGCAGTTCGAGACCAGCGAAAATTCTCATACCCGGAAACGTAAGAAATAAATATTACGCCAACCACAAATGGATTGTGCCAGATATTGTCCAATGTCCAGCAGGCCAATACGTACAGATTTATGCTAAATTCAAAGTCAGGTAGCGAGATCGGCCCGCGAATAGAGCGTTTGTCAACGTTACACCAAACTACCACAAATAATACAATATGCGCACTTTTTCATGCAGAATTCATCGAGAAATGACACGTCCTGCGACGAGTACTTGTGATCGCCCAATCGTTTCAGCTGCGCGTCGTTCAGCAGACAGTCGTTCTCGACGTACGTATTCCACAACGAACCGCACGCTGCCAGCACCGGATTGCTGTGCACCTGGTGTGATGGTTTGGCCAATTGTTTGCGTCTTTTTCGCCTATTTGGAGTGAAAAATACCGATTTTGTACCATTTTGAGCCAAAACTCGCAACTTAGTGTACCAGGTGCCGGGCGGCGACCTACCTACTGTACCAAGATGGAGCGTCAATCTACCTAACCTACTGTACCTAGGGGGCCCACCCCCCTGCTACACCATTGGTATTGCCTATCTGACGACTTTTTCATGGAAAACGATGAATTTTCAACCAAAAAAAACAGGCTAAAAAATCACAAAAATTATGACAAAAATTGGGTCGAAATCTGAGACAAGAATTCGGGCCGGAGATTTGGGCAGGGTAGTACTTGGGGGGATGGGGGTCCCCCAAATTCATCTACCGTATTGTCGGAAATAGAACCCGGGGGTCTATTTTTTCACTGGGGTCATTTTGGGGGTTCAATTTATGGGGGGGGTCAATTATTGGGGGGGTTATATTTTTCATTTGGTCCCTCGACGAAAAAAATTATTGTTAATAATGCCCCTAAAAATGGCTTGTTTCGGTACTTTCTGACTTTAACAGCGGCAATTATGCTTAAAAAGCTGTGTTCTGTTGTGTACGCAAGCTTAAACAACGTTTGACACAACAACACAGCCTTACCATACCACTACTCTGCGCCTGCGGTACGGTGAAGGTTGGGGGTGGGGTTCTATTAATGGTGGGGGTGGGGGTCAATTAATGGAGGGGTTCTATTCTTGATTTCGAGCCATTTGGGTGGGGTTCAATTAATGGGGGGTTTTATTTCCGACAATAAGGTATCTATAATCTATCGTCAACACTTTTTGATTTCATCTACCGTATTCCCTAAAATAGAGCCCCCCAAAAATAGAGCCCCCCCAAACTAACCCCCCCCCCTAAAAGGGGTCAGTTAAAAAATAGAGCTCCCCCAAAAATACAGCCCCCCCCCCCCAACTTGGAATTCCCCGCTTGGGGGTCGTAAAGTCAAGTTCTTGTATAAGACACCTTGTGTACAACGTTTCTGGTTGAGTATATGATGACGTAAAGCCTTTTATGGAAGATCTGCACCTAAAAAACACTCAATAATGACCAGTAACACCCTGACAGAACTCCATTTTAGGGGTATTTTTTGGAACATTTTTTGAGATTTTGGACAGCGAAAAAATACAGCCCCCCCAAAAATAGAGCCCCCCAAAAATACAGCCCCCCCTAAAAGGGGTCAGTGAAAAAATACAGCCCCCCCTTGTATTTTAGGTTTTACGGTATCTATCGTCAACACCCTGGCCAAAAATAGTACACCTATGTGCATTTTCATTAATATTCGCACATTATTACCTGCTTAGTACACGATACTATACCTTGATTTTTGGCGACCCCCCACCATCTATCTATCGTCAACAAGTTTGGGTCGACCGACCCCCCCCCCAGATTTCGGACTTGGGTCATCTATCTATCGTCAGCACATTTCGGGTCCCAATCTATCTATCGTCAACACCCTGGCCAAGTACTACACTGGATTTGGGGGCTCGGGCCGGCCAAACCTGGCCCGATTGCGCATGCGACCTCTGTTTCCGACAATACGGTGCCGTACCACAGTGGCGAAAATCAACAAAAACCCAACCTGGACAAAAATGGGCGGAACGTCTACTTGTTTGCGTTGTGAACGTGTTACCGGCGGCATCTTTTCACTTTGTCTGCCGAGATGAATTGGTAGTTGATACTCCCTCCTCAAATCGTCAAATGAAGGTTCACCAATTTCTCTGATTTTTCTTCACGGAGGAGTACGACAGCAACACACTGCCACAGCCCCTGTGCCCGCCCTTGCGGGAGACTGTCAAAGTTGACCTTTCGTGGAGAAACGCGCGAGAGCTTCAAAATTTTTCCAAAAAAGGCGCGTACCACGTGTCCCAGAATTTAGACGTTCAACGTTCTCCGCGCATAGGGTGGCCTGGTCTGGTTCTGCTGAACCTCATGTGTAACTTTGAATCAATCATACATAAAAATACGGTATGTTGGGAGAGCTTTTGGGTTATTTCCGAAATATGGCGGGGTCTCCGTGTGAAATTATTCTCAGAGTTCTCAAAACCAAAACCCCGAGTACAATAAAGTGAGAAAAGCTCGAATTTCACGTAGAAATTGCACGTTTTCGACCATAAAACGATCGAAGTCGGTGTCGAAAAAAATTGAACTGTCGGTGTCGATACCAAAGTCGGTGTCGGTCCACATGATGACCAAGGCCGAGCCCTAAATTAGGTAGCAACACGTTGCTCACTTACAACCAATTACTCAGTGGTTTACCGATCCGCTTGATAAAGGAAAGGTGAAAGTAATTGATGAAAAAAATAAAATCTTTATTTTAGGTATCACAGATGCACACGCACCAGTTATGCACTTCGAATTTCGAAAGGGAAGGATTGGAACAATTTTGTGAGTATACATTGTACACAAATATAAATAACCCAGCCATACAACCACCAAGAAACGCAAGCAGTATCACAACCCAGGAAAGGCACCCATTTGCAAATATAATCTGTCACTTTTCAATAAACAACCATGGTACACAACAGCTGCATTTGGTATGGAAAGTAAAACGTAAGAATTCGGTGAAACGAGAGGTAAAAGCAGGCGTATGAACCAACGAATCAAATGAGTCCAATGCATGTTGTGACACACGTTAAAATTAATGACAACTTCAAAGATTTCGTTTCTCAGGACAAGAACAAAACTCATGCGCTATCGGAAGGCTCATGCGCTTCACAGAAACACAGATCTGTACGAAATAATGTTTCACCGCAAAACATCAGGGCGACACAACAACCGTCCTTTTCACATTCGTTTGTCTTTTGTCAGCCAGAGCAACCATCTGCTTGATATTAGCCGGCAGCTGCTTGCCCCTGGTTTCGGGCAGCGTCAAGTGAAATGTGGCCGCCAGCAGGCCGATGACGCCAAATATGATGAACTGGTCGACCAGAACGAAGTTCATGTACTGAAATAAAGCAAACGGTGGTGGATGTGGCTTGAGGCATGTCCTGCAAAGTGTGGTGTTGTCTTATTACACTTCTTTGGCTTCAAAGTGACGTTCCGTGATGTCGATTCATTTGTTCATGAGGACCGGAATAGTCCAAGATTAGTGCAGTGTGAGGTTTCCTATCATTTACGGCGGCAATGAAACAATTTCACATTTCACGATTGAAACTATCGTCTTCAATCCTAAATCCTTACTTGCAACAAGAAAAAAGGTAATATCAGCACCTTGGCACATTGTGAAACATTACACGCTCTCCACTGCTATCGGTTGATGTTTCATACACTACAAACGTGCACCTATCCTGTCAAGCCCAGAAATCCAATAATAATAGAGTCTCACCCTTGTGAACATCGGTATAACGGGTGCTGTCATCCCGCCCACTCGTGCTGACATCGAGCACAGACCGAGACCGGCAACCCTGCGACAAACATGATGTTTCAGAATTTATATTTGGCAACTGTTAGACATTCCACCACTCACCATAATGGCCTTCCATCAAAGGACCATCAATGTGGTTTTGTTATAACCAGTGTTGTAACTATTTTCATTTCCGTAATTGTCCACCCGGTCTTGTAACTGTGCTTCTATCACTAATTTACGTGCATGGTTTTATGCGTCACTGAGAGCAATAAACCAACCAAGGACCCTCCATATACAGAGCGAAACCCTCTGCATGGAGACGCTACATATACAGAAGCCCTTTTTTAATGACTCACAGCTTGGTCCTCAATCTCCCGGTGTCGATGGCGACACTGTTGTGTTGCACAACACCTATTTGAACCTACCGTAATCCGGTGGGGAACAATTCAGCCGAGTGCAGCCAGACGACAGCAAAAGCAGCAGACACGCCGGCCTTGGCAATCAGACCCAGCCACGGCAGTTCGCGGACGGCAAGACTCGACACGGCCGCTAGTAGGAATGGACCACAGATCAGCCAACGACGGCCGATTCTGAGATATTATGAGGGTAGCGAACCATTTTGTGCCGACATCACATTATTGGTGATCTGTTGGGATGGGACACGTCTTGGTTTGGTAACGTCAGCTTTTTTTAATTCATCACATTTGGAAACAAGTTAACAGCATTAATAGCAAAGTGTGACACGCTTATAATACATGTATTGTGTGGTACATGCATGATTTGATGAATTGACACGGAAACACAACGACTCTGTCCCTGCCAACCTGGTTTGCAGCACGATCACCACAACATAAGCCGGCAGTTCGACCACTCCATTCAACGCAACGCTGACGTAATAATTCGAACTCAGGCCCTCGCCCGAAGCCATCGTCAAACCATAGTAGACCATACTGGCTGCCAGCCTGTGAAACATCATGATGAATTGGAATTAAATGAAATAAAAGAAAAGAGAAAATCATGATCTGTCCTCTACCCACCACGAATACATCTGTATGCACAGCCATTTCATGGCGAGCGCGCTGTACAACAAACTGGTTAGCGACTCTTTCGACTCTTGTTGCTGTTGTTGGTCTTTCATCTGTCGTCGCGGACTGAATGATCGTTCGTCAGCTGCACTCGCTGAACTGTCTTCCTGATCACTGTCCGTGTCTCTGAAACATTGCGGGTTTGAAACCTGTTAACCGGATCTTGGTTGGACGTGATCGTGACATGTGAATTGAAGCTATTTCGAGATGTCCTGATGATAAAGCTTACGACCACCATAAAAAATGCAAAAACTTCCACTCTACCCAGGTAAGTTGCTCTTCAAACTATCAGTACATCGTAATAGAAATATCCTCAACGCAAGGAACATATGTGAGACCGCAACCGGACCAGTCACACCAAGTTTGTGTTTGATCAACAGACGTTCAAACACTCCAGCTGCAAAAACGGTACAAAAGTGTGGTTATAATTTCTCAATTGTGCTAACGAACTCACGCCAGCAGAAACTGCGCATCGTCCGTCGTTTTGCTATCGACCGATGCCACCTTCATTTTCATCGCGTTTCGCTTCGATTTTTTGGCTTTCGGACTGGCAGTCGGACTGACGACGTCCTCCGCGCGGACCGTGATTTCTCTTCCATTCAATTCAGCAATTTTCATCAACACCGCGCGCGATTCATCGTTGCGACGCATTGAGGCCAGCCAACGGGGACTTTCCGGTAGAAGACTGCAATGAGTGGTAATACTGAAATGATTATAGTCCGGCTGAAAATTGGAAGACGTCACCGGCTTTCGATCGGTATGGAAAATACACGATGTGATCGTGATCGGTCCACCCAGAGCTATTCGATCGCCAAGTTCTGACAAAAATGCGCTTTGTTTGACAAATGTTCATCTGGCGACCGACCACTGGCTAACAAGTGGTTCAGACCAGAGTATTATCGTAGATATCAGTTCAAAAACACTCTTGTTATCATCATGTCCATCATCATGCCTATCGTGTGTGGGTCAGATCAATATCAAACAGACGGACTCCACCGCCACATCACATCCATATCAAACACGTACTAGTCAGCCATCCAAACACAAAACAAAGACAATGAAACACAAAAGTCAACTTACAAACAACACAGCTCAGTCGCGGCGGTGACAAGAACGACCAAGAACATGAGGAATCGCCAGTGATCACTACAATATGCCAACAGCGCGTAGAAGGCAATGCCCAAAGCAAACATGCCACTGCCGCACATGGCGAATGTCGCACGATGGGTAGAAGCCATTAGCTCGCCCGCCAACACAAAAGTGATCATGCCTGCAATTAGTTGCGTTACTGTATTCGGGTTACGGTAGTTTCTGGGCGGTGGACTGAATTGTGAAATTCAAAGGCAGTAAATTAACCTGACAAGGTGTATGAACTAATCTGACAAGGTGTATGAACAAAATTTGTCAACCTATTTCCGACAACGCCGGAATTTGTCAATCGAAAGAACTCTTCGCTGTTCTTTGCTTTGTGCATGGCTAAGTCATTATCTCATCATAATACCGTCCGAATATTCATAAAATCAATGAAACATTTTCATACATCAAGCACAATCGCGAACAAAGGGAATCAAAAAAGACAAACGGACAAACAAAAAAAAAACCGCCGGCCCCCCCCCCCCCCCCCCCCCCCAGTCGCACTTTCAAAAAATTTAAGCACAACCAAACCAGCTGGTTTTGATTTTGTGTAGGCAATCAAAAAGTACTAGGATCCAAGAAATCGAACACGTATGAAAAATCCAGAATAAAGTAAACTGACCAAATCCGGCGTTGCCGAATCCAGCCAGTGCACGCGACGCAGTGAACAGATGCCAGTTGTCAACCACACAACTCACCATCGTTGCCAACAAAGTCACAAGACCACTGAGCAGGGTCGACCGACGACGACCTGCAATATAATCATGCTGTTTATTTTTCATTTTTACAATTTGCAGGCAGATATGCCACTTGAGAAATTCGCTTGAGAAAGCCACTTGAACAATCAAAATATTATTCTGAAAAAACTGTTACAGTCAAGTTGAAGGCAACTCCATGCGCACTGAAACCACGACATATCGAATCTAGTTTCTTTGTGTCAAATCACAAATGTGGTTCATACAAACATTGTAGTCCCTCGCCGTAGATCAACGTTTTTCTTTCAAATTTGATACAACCCCTGAACTTCACCAACTTGTCACGTGCAGTCACGGGAGGTGTAACATGTCATCGTCAGCGTCAGTACACGATGTGACCCACAGACCAGCCCCATTCACTAACCGATGGCATCGGAGCACATTCCCCAGAACGGTGCCCCGACGAGCACCCCGAACATGCACGCACTCTGCACCAAATCAACCCGGTACTCATTGGCGCAGTACAACTGCCATTCGGCTGCTATCGATGGCCATTCACCTGCAGCACAAGGCTGTGAAACATTGTGTGATAGTTGAATTGATGCATCGGTAGTTATAATTTATGTTCCTTATCGCGACAGGATCGAAAGCGGAGATTTCCTGTTCCTGTGAAGAGACAACATTCAGTATCACACGAAGTGGCAGATTGGGGTCTGAACTGGTAATTGCTGACCTGATGGCGAGTTTCCCGTCCCCATATGATGATTAGGATGGTGCAATGTATAGTCTGTCCACCAGCTCATGGCACTTTGTGTTGCTGCTGGCCGGTTTTTTTCCCTTCCTCCACGTTCTAATGAAAGAGAAATTACCGTATATTTTCAACCAAAAAAATAAAAAAATAGAAAAGAACAAAATATTTAATAAAAAAATAAAAAATAAAATAAAATCAAAAACACACTTATAATAAAAACAATAAAAAAATTTATTTTTTTTACCTTCTTTTTTTTTAAGGAACAGCAACACACTACAGGTGTTTTCTATCGTTGATTTACCACGTGAAACCAAATGTTGTCACAGACTTCGCACAATTTACGGAGTCAACGAAATATTTTCACCTACACAGCTTCAGACCCAAACTTTAGTCGTGTTCAAAGTTCCTATCATCTTTTCACTGTCTCTAACCGTCCGCCACTCGCGCCCTGGCACACTGTGAAACATCACACGCATCCAACTGTGCGCTGCTGCTTTCGGTCGATGTTTCATTCAGCGATGACTCAGCACATTCCACACGCACTTTACGACCGACGAACACGTTGTTCACCATTGTTAGCGCACCACATAACTGAAAATTTCAAGGACCTTGTGTTGTCTGGGACTGCTCATCGGACAGTGATTTAGGCTTTTGGGCAGTGCCAGAACAAGCTTACTCGAAAATTTGCCAGAATCCGAAGTCCGAAAGGAACGCAGACAAAACCTGATGTTTGCGGGACCTAATGATCAAGTAATTCCCTCGATTCACCTGTACAATCAGTGCAATGGTCGCATAGCGCATTTGAGCCGCTCCCCAATACCCAGCATCCTCAAATGCACGCTCCAGCCAGTTATCCCCCATCACAGGGAATACTGTGCACCTGAAAAACCGACAAAATGGGTAAAACCAGACCAAAATTACAAACAACAATTTCGGGCTTATTGCAGGGTGGTTGATGCAGGAAGCTGACACAGTATAAAGGCACCATTCAATTTTAGCACGTGTTAAACGGTCCGTGTCAACCAGTCTACAAATTAGCCGACAATACACACGTACTCGAAGCGATTAAGTACATCCGAAACTCAACTGTACTTGTCGTGGTTTTCAGGACTGGTTAGAGAACTCGGGACCAAGTATTCGGCATAAATTTGTGAGTTGGGTAGTGATATGCATCACAAACCAATACCCAATAATTGAACCAAGTCCGAAACGTCCTAAAACCGCAAACGCACACAGAAAACGGATGTTGGCATAACAAAGGGCAGCCATTTTCACAGCACACAACGCAAAAGTGTTCAACTTCGCTCTCAACTAATTCTATATCATTTTATTCACACAATAATTATTTTTTCAATAAATCAGATTCTTATATTTTACAACGATCATACAGTTTCGAGCGAATCAAAATGCTGTATTATAATGTCGCAAACAAAATGTGATAATGATGAAAGTCGAAAATAATTTGTTTATTTGTCAATATTGTGTTCATCAAATTTTGAGCCAATACCCATAACAGTACTTAACGAGTATATTCAATTCAGTCAGCAAAAAACATTAGCCTGAAAACAGCAACACCAATTATATAATAATTAGAGCTGTTTATTAAAAATGCATAATCGCGGCATTGTGCGCGCTCTAGAGGGGTGGTATTTGATTGGGAGCGGTTTACATAAAAGCGGCAAAAACAGGGAAATCGAAGCAGGTTTTCTGTGAACTAGTGTTCGCAAGGCAAAGCGGTATGATCAGTGGAGGGTCATTTCAATACGATGCTATCAAACCAATGACTCAAACCCAAGTCCAGTTACTTGTTGAGGGCATGATAATTTGATCAAACCACATCAATTAAATAACTAAATTTCAATGAACTTGGTCAGAAAAGCAAAACAATAAGCCCAAAATATTACTGGAATGGACAGATCTATGTATATATAAAGGCAAACTAATCACCAATGAAATGGGGCAAACCAAATTATATCACCAAACACCTGACCAAAGCTGCGTACTGATGGATTTCGCGATTAATCCCATAACATACGGAGCAGCGGCCAGAAAAACAATAGAATTCTGTGAACGTAATGTATAGGTCAACTAGTAATATCATAATCAGTAGTGATGTGACTTCAACAGCAATGCCAACGGGAAAGAAACAGAAAAGAGTAGTTGGGTGCGTCAAATACAATGTGGAAATATTATTATACAACCACGACAAAAGAAATGAGCCTGGGAACAGAATCTCAGTACCATAACGTTTGCAGCAATATGAATTCTGTGCAAATTTAGTATGAAATTTGTGCCACTCCTCCAAGCACAACAATCGAACCAATCGCATTATTGCGAATCGCTAACCCTGGTCGGTATTTTGAAAAATATGGCGGGTTGTACAAAACAAGTGCGAACATGGAACAGATGCAAGGTGACCGATCAAACAAATAATGTACTTACCAACTAATTTGGGATAAAAATCTGAAAGCACAGCAACAGTGAAAGCGAACCACAGCAAACTTTGGGGGATTGATGCTGTAGAAATTGGCGGATTATGCTTTACGATGAGCAGACAACACTGGCATCGCACCTTTTCCTTGCCATGGTGAAACCGGCGGAGGGCTGACCAGCGCTACTTGCCGAAAAAGGGAACACTAAAAAAGAGAAAACTGCCTCTGGCGCAGAGTTGAAAAGAGAGAAAGAAAGACACACAATCGAAATGTGTTCTCAGTGGCGTAGCCCGGAAAAGACAAGCATGAGAAACAAAAGCACGCATAAATGCAGTGTGGTTGATGCAGGAAGCTGACACAGTATAAAGGCACCATTCAATTTTAGCACGTGTTAAACGGTCTGTGTCAACCAGTCTACAAATTAGCCGACAATACACACGAACTCGAAGCGATTAGGTACATCCGAAACTCAACTGTACTTGTCGTGGTTTTCAGGACTGGTTTCAGAACTCGGGACCAAGTATTCGGCATAAATTTGTGAGTTGGGTAGTGATATGCATCACAAACCAATACCCAATAATTGAACCAAGTCCGAAACGTCCTAAAACCGCAAACGCACACAGAAAACGGATGTTGGCATAACAAAGGGCAGCCATTTCCACAGCACACAACGCAAAAGTGTTCAACTTCGCTCTCAACTAATTCTATATCATTTTATTCACACAATAATTATTTTTTCAATAAATCAGATTCTTATATTTTACAACGATCATACAGTTTCGAGCGAATCAAAATGCTGTATTATAATGTCGCAAACAAAATGTAATAATGATGAAAGTCGAAAATAATTTGTTTATTTGTCAATATTGTGTTCATCAAATTTTGAGCCAATACCCATAACAGTACTTAACGAGTATATTCAATTCAGTCAGCAAAAAACATTAGCCTGCAAACAGCAACACCAATTATATAATAATTAGAGCTGTTTATTAAAAATGCATAATCGCGGCATTGTGCGCGCTCTAGAGGGGTGGTATTTGATTGGGAGCGGTTTACATAAAAGCGGCAAAAACAGGGAAATCGAAGCAGGTTTTCTGTGAACTAGTGTTCGCAAGGCAAAGCGGTATGATCAGTGGAGGGTCATTTCAATACGATGCTATCAAACCAATGACTCAAACCCAAGTCCAGTTACTTGTTGAGGGCATGATAATTTGATCAAACGCAAACCACATCAATTAAATAACTAAATTTCAATGAACTTGGTCAGAAAAGCAAAACAATAAGCCCAAAATATTACTGGAATGGACAGATCTATGTATATATAAAGGCAAACTAATCACCAATGAAATGGGGCAAACCAAATTATATCACCAAACACCTGACCAAAGCTGCGTACTGATGGATTTCGCGATTAATCCCATAACATACGGAGCAGCGGCCAGAAAAACAATAGAATTCTGTGAACGTAATGTATAGGTCAACTAGTAATATCATAATCAGTAGTGATGTGACTTCAATAGCAATGCCAACGGGAAAGAAACAGAAAAGAGTAGTTGGGTGCGTCAAATACAATGTGGAAATTATTATACAACCACGACAAAAGAAATGAGCCTGGGAACAGAATCTCAGTACCATAACGTTTGCAGCAATATGAATTCTGTGCAAATTTAGTATGAAATTTGTGCCACTCCTCCAAGCACAACAATCGAACCAATCGCATTATTGCGAATCGCTAACCCTGGTCGGTATTTTGAAAAATATGGCGGGTTGTACAAAACAAGTGCGAACATAGATGCAAGGTGACCGATCAAACAAATAATGTACTTACCAACTAATTTGGGATAAAAATCTGAAAGCACAGCAACAGTGAAAGCGAACCACAGCAAACTTTGGGGGATTGATGCTGTAGAAATTGGCGGATTATGCTTTACGATGAGCAGACAACACTGGCATCGCACCTTTTCCTTGCCATGGTGAAACCGGCGGAGGGCTGACCAGCGCTACTTGCCGAAAAAGGGAACACTAAAAAAGAGAAAACTGCCTCTGGCGCAGAGTTGAAAAGAGAGAAAGAAAGACACACAATCGAAATGTGTTCTCAACGGCGTAGCCCGGAAAAGACCAGCATCAGAAACAAAAGCACGCATAAAGCCATAGGTAGACAGATTACTCGATCGGGTTTAGGGGCTTGGCGCGTATCTTACAGAAAAGTAACTAGCCTCCATGCCCACTATTGTCGTCGCCAAGTCATCAGTAGGTTAGCTGCAGACTGGGGACCAAAATATTAAAAGGAGGCTGGTTCGTATTCAATTGTACGGTAGATTCAATGATAATTATCCGCGTAGCTGCATATTTATGATTCTTGCGACTGGAGTTTGTGTGCCGATCGTTTGCCGGTCACCACCAGCGGGGGCGTGGTCGCGGCCGAGCTACTCGAGCGCACTGCTTGCAAATTCAGGGAACTGAATGATGAACGACACGACTCCAGACTCGCACACGAACCTCTGCAATTGAGTAGAAAACAATCTGCGATTAAGATTAACAATAAAATCACATTTATGATTTGTACCGACAAAATACTAAGCAGGTCCACGTTCCTATTGGGATCGGTTAGATTGCACATCCAAAACAGCTGTGCACATTTAGGGGCGCACTCGGAATTTTCAGCAGTGGCATTGGCACACCAAATTTTTGACCAACAAACACTCACTTGAAATTAGCCGAATCCAACAGCTCATGATAGTAGACAATCTTGCATTTGTTGGTGTGAATGCCAAAGTCAAACGTGGTTGTGGTGCCAGTCGACGTCGTCGCCCCTCCAGCACCACTTGACGTCAAATGTGGCTGCGAACCACTGTGTGCAGGTGCACCAGCACCGGACAAAGTATGTGCATTATGACCATGACCACTGCCAGGTGGTATAGACGGACCTGGCTCACTGCTGCGCCATTGCAACACGTACGTGCCCACTCGCCAGCAGTAGTGCGAACCCTGCAATGAAAACACCTGGTTTGCACGGACAGAAAAATTTTGGTGATGTTACTCTGGATTTGCGACTTAACCTTAACTTCAGCCGCTATCATAACATCACTTTCTTTTGTTGGTTGAGCGAATGGTCAATTCATCTGACACAGATGTTTTCATCTACGATAGCTAGGACAATTCAAAATTGATGATGTTGTGTCAGTGCGCCAACGATCTACGTCAACCACTCTACAATCGGCATCATTTATTGTCCAACAATAACCTGCATTGAGTCGCCCTCGCCACAAGTGACCGGTTGCTCCTCGATTTGAAAATCAACGCCCAATTTCAGGGATCGATCGAATTGTAAATGGCAGCTGGTGTCCTTTTCAGTGATGGCCGCTGTCACGACACCCAATGCCACTGATGTCGGTGCTGCAAGTGGTTCGATTATTGATGGATGATATTTTAGCGTTTATACCGTAGATACAGTCTATCCTCTTCATAGTGACCAAATTTGGACCCACTGTTTTCGGTGATGTCAGTAACATGGAGTCTTAAAGTTCGCAAAAAAGCTCTGGTCACTTTAAGGAGGAGTGACTGTACTAAAATTTACAAATGCGTAATAGCAACGGTCGATAAACGGATCACCAACAAGAACGTCCCGCACACAGCGTTTGTTTACCCAACTTGTCCAGTATTATTAGCTACTCAAAAAAGTAATGCTCGGTAAGTTCTCGGCCGAGGCCATCATTGATCCAAACTTCAATATTCACAAATTAGTTGACATAGTAACAATGGGCAGGGCAGTGATTAAAAACACGTCAAGCAAGTCTGCACGAACGATATGAGTGATGTTAGTGGTTTGCATCTTCTTGGTCACACACGGCAGAACCAAATAACAAACCCTCTTGAGGACTGGTGTCTACATGGGCATTGGAAGTATCACAGCTCACTAAAAACATTTTCGCCGATAAAAACACAAACTTTTTCTCGTTTTTTTCAGATATGCGATAGCAAGTTCGATTTGAAACTGACCAAGTTCGGTCGGATTGATTAATCGTTCCGGGATTAACAGCACGCTGAAGTCACATTTGCCCTTCAAAACGTCGAAATCCCACGTCAGCACGCTGCCTTTGTCTTTGACGGGGACCAGAACCTGAAAGGCATCGAGGTCAAAACGAATTCTCCTAAAAACTGAATTTTTCAATTATTTCTGGAACCCGCTCATTCTACTATGCTTTGGTGTTCCTAACACCTTTCTTTGGCATTCACTTTCACAGAAACGCAGCAGAAATAAAAAAACAGATACCAAACGTTATGCCACTGAACGCGAAACAAACAGCCCGGCAGTGCACCGGGTACTCCGTCAAAATGGATCAAAGCAGTGTAGTTCCTGGGGGGAGTGGGTCCCCCCTAAGGTACACTAACCGCCGCGACCAAGGTACGCTAGTACACTAACCGCCTAACCGCCTCAATTTTTGCCTAAAAGCGGCATTTTTAGGCCTAAAATGGGCATTTTTAGGCCTAAAGTGGGTGATTTTTAGGTCAATGATGTCAAAAGTCGCCAAAATACCCTGTTTATGGAGAATTTTTTCCAAAAAGGGGCAAAAATCGGTCAAATTTTCTACCTCAAAAAGTGACTTTTTTCTGAATTTGGGTCTTCCCCCTTCCCCCCCAGGGAGGTACACTAACCGCCGGACGGAAAAAAGGGGTAGGTACACTAACCGCCGCGCCGGACCAGGAACTACACAGGATCAAAGTAATCCCGTTGTGCTCGCACCAACCTCACTGGGCGATCCCTTGTAGGCGTAGGCAGTGGTGTACATGTTGTCCAGCACATGCTGCTCCCCTGACTCGGCATCGTGATGGTCGGCGTGCAGATACAACGATTTCGGCACGTGACCACCTTCGGGAATGTCACACTGAAACAACAATAACGGGTGAATAGGGGCGTGAAACACAATATCACAATGTCGAAAGCAGCATTAACATAGGCCCAACCCCATGTGCAACTTATTTTTTTCAAGTACAAACACTTGTTTCACAACTGACTGACGAATCGACAGGTTGTAGAAAGTTTCCACCAAAACTAACAAAACCCACAAAAAATACAAAACCCACAAAAGATTTTCCGCCGAGGAATTCGGGCAGATGTATTTCGTCGATATACTGACTCAGCACGTCCGTCATCTGTTCGCCGGCGTGTATCATTATTTTGTTTCGCGTGTTCTCGTCAATAAACGGTGCTACCAGCGTCCACAACACCGGGAACACGCGTGGTGCGCGCACGATCAACATTCGACCCATGGTCTCCGGGTAGTTGGCCTGCATCGAACGGGGGGTGCGAGATTTAGTGATGTTGCATGGAGAGATACCATGTGTCTTCTTGAGAGAACCGATTTTTTGATAAGTGTGTCCTTCTTATCGCAAACTTCATCCTCCTGCATTGTGCGTGAAAGTTGGGCTTGATCTTCGAAGTGAGATTCTCAATCTGGTGCCCAATCTAATCTACTGCTCTTACTCTGTAAGGTGAACGTCGTTAATTGGTTATAAATGCCAGCATACTGATTTTGTAACTGTGAAGAGAGTAAATTGTACCACAAGAAACAAAATGTAACGCAAAAAATACTTTCGTTTTTCTCCCACACCACCAGCCAAACAGAACAAACAGCATTTCCTTTCCAGAATAATCCCGACATCAAACTGGCAAACGCACAAAATGACACATCAGCAACCAGCAGGTACCTCAGCGATTTCGATCAGTTGCCGCAGACAGGCCACACCGGGTCTCCACAAATGTCTCATGCTCAGTCCATCCAGATCGATCAATAAAGTCCACGTACTGATTGGCTGTCCATATTGCATTGTAGCTTCAGCTGTCCGTTGCAGACCTGCGCATCAACGCATTGCTGGTTGTTTTATGCACCATAGTTATCTTACACCCAACGAATTTTCATTTCAATGGTGACCCTGTACAGTGATTACTTTTGAACCACAGTCTGGCTGTCACCTCCCTTATTTATTTTATCAGAGATTTTACAATTTAACAAAAGTTAAACTGAACGTTATTTCCAGTGACCAAAAATGAAGAGGGCAGACTGCACGACTAAATCAACAAATAATCCACCCCCAACCTTCTTCCATGATTGACAGTGCACATTTCACAACTCCATCAACGCCGACTGATCGGAGCAGACCTTTGGTATCGAGGTGACCCAATCGGAGCACGTAGATGGGACGATATGCTGCAATACATGTGAACAGAGTGTGAAACAGCAGTCAGCTCAGTTGAACTCAGTATGTTTCACTTCTTTTTATTCATTTCGTTACTTTTTTGTTTCAGATCCACAGACATAAAGCAACAAAGGCTTGTTCGTGACGAATACTTATAGCATCAGTGGAACATTTGATCTTATGTGAGTTGTTAACGTCTGCATTGCTTCATTCAAACTGAATAAAAAACAGGATCAGGCGGCTCATTCTGAATTTTGCAATGTCTCATAATTTTCTGACGACTCTTTTTGCCAAAATCCGGTGCTTTATAAAAAGCTTCGTGGTTCCATACAGCCAAAAATCACAGACAATGGAGCACACGCACCTTTATCATGTTTATGCCATCCACCGGGCAGAAACTGCAACAGCACTGCCGGTCTGTGGTAATGTTTCAATATCTTGTCGACGTTGTGTTGTTTGCGCCATAACAGACTGTTGATCATCATTTCGCGTGCCTTCACAACATCGAAATCGCGTGCGCGAAGGAAACGCAGCAGATGCGCGTCGTTCGGAAGCTGAATTGACTGACGATTTAGATTTTGGGCAACATAGGTTTTGTTAAATAATATGTGACAAGTAGAGCGAAACTGAGCGAAACCACTGACGACCTTCTTACGACGTATAACTCACTTTGATTCTATCTATTCATTCAGTCATGACTCTGTCTGATTCTATGTATTCATTCAGTCATGACTCTGTCTATTCATTCAGTCAAACACCGGAACGGCGCATTAAGCGTGGGTTTGCCCATCACGAATATTTACAAACAAACATGGAACATTTCCGTCCGTTATTTCGTGTTCCCCTGTCAAAAAGAAACACAGCAATCGGGTTCGGGGTTCAGAAATTCCTCAAATAGTAGTAAAAAATAAATAAGTTCCACGACCGAACCTTTCCTCGATGCATAGACTGTAACGAATACTTCAGCTCACACAATCGACTTTCTTCCAACGGCCTCAACGTACCGAGGAAACGCTGTATGTATTGCTCCTCGAGTCGCACATCGCCGTCTGTGAAGAATAAAAGTCGAATAAGTGAATGTACATACACATCTTATGTGATGTTAGTCCTTTTTCATCCCTATTAAGAGTATTCACTACATAGGGCTCTAATAAAAAAAGTCAATACCGGAATCGATGGAAACCAAAACGAAATTGAGAAAAAATACAACGAAAGAGAAGACAAAAACGGGCACCAACCATCATCATTATTCTCTATGGTCGGTTGTCTCCTAATAATCGTATTCGAGCGTCCATCCCTCATATCGTGCGTCTTGGTCCCGGCCTCTGCCCCGGCCACAGCAGCACCATCAGACTTTCTCGCCACTGACGAGCGCCTGACCGTCAAAGGTGGACTTTCACCATGGTGGTCGCGGGGCGTTGGTTCGTCGTCCTCTCTGCAATGCATAGGGTGATGTTTCATGATAAAGGTGATGGTATCAATGAGTCCGGTAACGTCATAATTTTACACGATCAGGATCAGGCAGTTTATTTTTTCGGAATGCTTGCTTGAAACTTGGGATGACCTACCTCCAAGCCGAAACTGCAAAAAACAACACTCGATTCAAGCAGAAACGCAAGACAGACTGCACGTTTTCGTCCTCAAAGTTGTCCCATAATACCAACCCAACCCAAACCCACTTCGCCGGTGCCATATCAATAGCGGAATCGGCCGGACTGTTGACCTCTTCGCGTTGTGACCCAGTGTCTTCGAATGGGGGTATGTGTGTGACACCTTTGTCGAGCAACACTTGAATGAAATGCTCCATGATCTCCTTGCCCTGCAAATACGGAACGAATAGAAACTAGGTGTACGGCGTGGCCACAGCAAATGTTGCACGGTTTACATTAGAACCTGGCTGACAACGCTGGATAAATTCGTTCGGAAGGGTTTGAAAGGATGTGAAAGTCACAGGTAGTTTAGCTGGTCCACATAGACACCGCTGCAATTCAACGCCGTCATATTTTGATCCAATAAATACACAGCTGGTGCCCACCCCGCTCGAAAATGTTATGTCTATTTTGAACATTCAACATACACACCCACACATCATAACGACATTCACACAAACGAACCTTTTGCAAATTAGCGCCATATTGTTTGACGGCCAGCTTTTCGACGGCCGATTCGAATCCGAAAAACGATTTGACCTCAAGTGACGCTCGCTGCTCGAAACACGTCCATTCACTGTTTTCGGGATGCACCTGCAAATTAAGATTTTCACCAGTAAATGTGGAATGCCACTTCTTTTTACTTTTTCCCCTTTCGCGAACGTTTGGTTCATATTTGTCGATATGTTAATCCAGTGCATACGTATATTATTCCCAAACCAAACACAGCCAGCACCAGCAGACAAAATGGTTAACAATCGGATGAGTAATACAACATGAAACCATTTGACCATCCCCTTCATCATGTTTTTCTCATATATTTTTAGACGTTCGCCCATTTTCACCTGTTATCTTTCAAGGTGTGGGTGTGGATTACTCATTTCAACAGAAACTGAAAACGACCACAAAAGGCTTCATTGCCCTTTCACTTCACTTGCGCTGCCCAGCTACAAGCAGCGCTCATTCAAAAAAACCTCACCAATGCACTCGTGAGGCAAAACAAACTCGTTTTTGTGTCTTATTTCCAAAACCATCAGCAACGAACGTGCAATACAAAAGCCAACAGCCGCCAGCCACCCAGCCGCAAGTACAAATTCGACAAAAGACCCGACCCCTTTGAAGATAGAGTTACAAACACGCGGGCACCCAGCTGCTGCCTGCCACACGGGCATAGTGTATGTGGCCAAACAGGACAGCCAGAACGAACGAACGTTTTTGTATGGGTCGGTCGGTCGTTTTTTGTGCGCAAACTGCACTCAAATGGTTGGCAATAGATTGCGATGACAGCTTAACCGGACCAGACACACTCAACTCAATGGAAACACCACAAAACCAGCACCAGATACAGATAAAAGGTGAAAGACGCATTGTCATGGGGATGGGGTTGGTTTTGGTTCCGGGTCCGGCTAGGTGATTCGCTACTGGAATACCTCCAACCTTGTGTAATCGTAAAAAGACAGCCAAAACAGTTGCGCATTTTTTACGAAGCCTGCGACAAAATGACGGATGCTTCGTTTTGTTACGCACCAACCCATTAACCACAAGACAACAGCTGTTCGGGCTGCAAATCTCAAACTTGGTCGCCAATGTCTGCTAATTTGTATAAGATAGACGACGGACAGAGGTCGTCAGAATTATACCCATGGACAAGGCGCCAATCAAAAAAGCTTGAACAAAATGGCTGGCTTTGGCTATCAAATACTGTACTGTACGCCACCCACACACAGCCGCACACACAAAACTAATAACTAAGTGAACTGTGAATGCCATAGTCCTTAACTATCTTACGTATCGTTTATTGCGGGATACCCACCCATTGGGCACTGAGCTGTCACGTGCTGATTGTATGTACCAACTACAAGTGTTCAAATTCACTTAATTGCATGCACGCAAGCCCCAAGGTCACATGGTCACGCACGACAGGCCTGATGACAGATAGCGCGCGGAAC
The DNA here is from genome assembly GCA_030248065.1 of Rhynchonema sp. JSB1_4. NCBI lineage: Eukaryota > Metazoa > Nematoda > Chromadorea > Monhysterida > Xyalidae > Rhynchonema > Rhynchonema sp. JSB1_4. The sequence goes on from JASAMV010004117.1 coordinate 30,202, forward strand.
TGCCGGAGTGACTCTTGCAGCGCCGACGCGACACCAGAGTCCATCATGTTAATTGAAAAACGAAGTTACTCTTTGGGCCTTTGCAAATGCACCCACTCACTCAGTCCGCTTCACGTGGTCGGGCCATTGCCAGCAGAACGGGTGCACTTGCACTAATAGACAGACACTTGTCGACACGCCGATACCGTCGTGTAACCATTCAGCCGCCCCCCATCGAACCAAGCAAGCGGAGCTTCAAGGAACTTCATGAAAGGTCGGTGTGGTGCTTATGAAAGCGGGTGGGGATGACAATTGACGACATTCAGAAAACAACATGTGCCACATTATCTGACCAATGCAAACATGTGTGCACTTGAATTCCAAATCAGTTGACGAGCAGATGTTCTCATGCAAGTCAACACGTTATCCACAACCGACCCGGTTCAATGCCCAAACTGAGTTTCTCGTAACGTTCCAATCAGTCCGACTAACACAGCGAACATAGGACGAGGAACTCTAATCGAATTCCAGAGTTTCTTCCGAACCCCATCCCAGAACTGCCACAGACACTAGACACACGACAGCTGCACATGAGATGAGAGAGAGTCTCCCTGGCCGACAAAAATTCTTGGCTGGACATAAGCCGATAGCCAAAAAATGGCTGCAGCTGGGCGCAAAAAAATCAATACTTATTAAGCTTGTGATACGGTCATGCGCGGTCGAACGAAAAATAGGTGCGTAGGCGCGACGTTTTTAGTCGAATTCCCAGCTTCGGTCGGACCGCCCATAAACTTAATTTCATGCCAACACGGTTGTTACATCTTACAGTAGACCATAAAAAGCAGCTGGCACACTCCCTACTCTGGCCAGTCTCAGCTCAGCGGAGTGCAGCGTAAAACGCAGTCGTCAGATTTATCTGATTTGGTACATGTCTTACTACGCTCTTTCTTGTGCATTTCCTATCTTTGCATGTTGCTTGCATCCGACGACGTGCATGTAACCAGTTACGCACAGGCCCACGCAAAAAGTAAAAAGCGGATGTAATGTAAGTGGCATGGAAACGAGTGAAATACTATAGTTTCACTTGAAACTGGTTCCTTCCTTCTGCACCACATTATTCATACACACATCGTCCAAACCTGCGTTCTGCAGCCATAAAAACACCTATACATGCAAGCAATGATTCATGTTCCAATTCCACAAACCGCTTGTTCTCGTCAACCTGGATTATGTTGATAAAGAATTACTGAAATTCGATATAACACACATCTGCAGCAAGTGGCGAGATGCGAGACAATTTCTGCATTATTCAAGAAGTGATGAGGAAGCCAGTATGTCATCGGTCCAAAACAACAAACCCGCACCCGTTCACCAGTGGCACTCAGTCAATTGTTTATGCATACAAATGCGTGCATCGCGTTTTTGTTATTGCCAGCACCAGAGGCCTCTCGCCCGTGGTATCCCAAGTCAAAACAAGACAAATGTCCTGCCGTCATGCAGCAGAATTGATACAAAAAGCGAGCAACTGAGATAAATAACAAGGCTGTTCGCTCACTCCACTTTGATTAGCTTATAAAATTAACTGAGACTTGCTATTGGGTTCATTTCACTTTTCTCGCCAGAAAGAGAAAAATCGATCCCAAGACGCACGCATAAGCCGTCACGTAGGCAAACATGCTTGCCGGCCGCACACAAGTTAACCAACTGCAGAACTCCTCCGCTTTTCATTCATGAAAATGAGGAAGCCAGTTATAAATAAATTGTGTGCTGTGTAACTTGGATACGTGCTTCCCAGCAAAGCATCAAGCGCCTTCGCCTTTCCGAGATGATATCCATATATTCATCCAAGCTAACAGTAACTGTGTTTACAAATGCGCCGCAAAAGTACCCAACTATTAGTCCCTCAGCTCCAGCTGCTGATACAATCGAACTTTAACTGTACTTACGAATGCGCAGCGCCACAAACGAGCTCATAGTGGGACAGAACGAAATCATTGCCCGACTTCCGATGACGTCAGAGGCCAGGAAACAAAACGGCGACAAAAATAGCTCAACAGCCGGACCTACGCTTTGCTAATGACGCCGTCATTTAAGTGGGGCACACGCGCACTTTTTATTGCTCTATTGTTGCGTGTGGGTGGCTTGCTACGCACCGTTAGAGTTGGATAAGGGGAATGCATGAAGTATCGTGTGCGCTGGGCTCGGGCTAATCTGCCGTCATATAATGAACTGAAATCAATTAATCGGCTGTTTCAGTGTCTGTATGGGCGTAATGAATCGCAAAGGAACGAAAATGGCATTTGGCAGAACAGCCACACAGAAGCTTGCCTGGCCACGGTCAAAGCATTTCGCAGTTAATCGCGTTCAGTTTTTGTTTTGCACACCCAAATGGGTAGAATTCTCGATCATGCATGCATACACTAATTGAACGCATTACAAATTTGGCACACGCTCGATCGCCGGTTCCTTTCCAAATTTCACATTGACAAATGTTTGCATCAAACCGTAAACAAGAACAATAATTCAAAAAGCAAGCATTGACAAAACAAACGACAAAACTCACATAATAGGTACACGTTTCGAGCACCGACGAGTCGAGTCGAAAATGAGATGTTGGTGGCTTCACTCTTGAGTGTGCGATCACGTCGATCCAGAGTGTTCTTCTGCGTGAAATACACGTATTCCACGCCGGCGATCTGGAAAAAAGAAGAAATGTTTTACAATGGATACGACATAAACTTTCTCAGCCACCGTACCCACTCGGCGTAAAAAACTTTCTATCCGAAACGAGTCGCGGTCGGGATCTGTTGGGTCAAAAAATCGAAGAGTTTGCAAAAGATGCAGAGGAAACATTGTTCTGATGTCTTCCTGGTCGGTGCGTAGCCGAAAAAAGAGTTAACAATTAATTCAGAAAAGTTCATCATGGCGGTAATCGAACAAAAAATCCAAACGTTCAAGTTTGCCTTAGATCCAAGCGATACGCACCTTCTTGAGCAAATACGGGGCCTCAATATCGAGGGTGCACTTTCTCTCAATCACCCACAGCGAGCCGTCGTCTGATGTTTTCATCGATTGTGATCTCAGAACCGACAAATATCGGAATCTGTGGACACGTCGGGAAACGCATCTCGTATGCCTGCAAAACGTGACACAAAATTAAGTCACTACAAGCAAAGTGAAGAAGCTGATAGCGCTGTTCTTGGTTTGCTGGCAATCGCTTGGCTTGGCTCCAGCTGGTGAGCCATCGATTGGTCGATGTAATTGTACGCAAGCTAAAGTCTAATCCGCAGAGAGAAAGCAAGAAAGCTTACCGCCATTATAAACTCGAATGGGTATTTGTAGACCCGTACTGGAGATTGATACGTTTGCACCATTGTTCTGGCGATGAGTCAGGACCGATGTCCCTCGTTGTTGTTCGCTTTTGTGCCGTCCGCGTCCGACGTACGTCGAACAGACTCCCGTTTCGATTAGAGCACTCGCCCAGTATATTCTTTTGCGGCTCCGCTGCCGCCACAATCCAATTCAATTCTTGACAGGCAGACGAGTAGCGAATCAACCTTTTGTCACACAACGTAGACCAGACGCCTGTCTGCAATGAAAAGAATTATGTGCGCAAAGGATGGCATGCTACAAATGGAAATTCAATTTTTCTTCTTGTTCTTTGTTTGCCTGAAAAAGAAAAACTCAAATGTTCCTCTCTTGAGAACTAGGTCCCGAGTATCGAAGGAGTGCCGGCGGGGGTAGGCCTGAAGCTCAGTTTTAGGTCAATGTTGTCAAAAGTCACCAAAACAGTGCTGTGGCTGGGGGGGGGGTTGGGCTGTCTCCCCCCAGCGGCCCGGCCCGGCCCAATCACTGGTGTAGCCGGGGCGAGGGGGGGTGCTTTTGACAACATTAACCTAAAAATCACACATTATAGCTTAAAAAATTAAAAAAACACTACCTACCCGCCTCCCCAAGAATCTTCCCCCTCGCCTCTCCCCCAAATTCCAGGAACACGACCCCCTACCCGCCCCGCCAAAGTGACCACCACTGCACCAAAATACCAGAGCAGAGGTGGAATCGGGCCGCCCGGCCCGAGCGGCTTTTCAGAATGTCGCGCCGGGCCGGCCGGGATGGTCCTGGTCGGCCCGAAAAGGCCCGGCATCATCGAATTTCAATAAAAAACGTGATTTTTTACGGTAAATTAGCCAAAGTTTCTAGCGATTCAGCAGCTTAAGGACCTTCTTCTGTGATTTTCAGGTATTTTTAAACAAAAAACTGTAATTTTTGCACCAAAAAAAATTCTTCAAAACGTCATTAGAAAAACTCGGGCCGACAAAAATCGGGCCGGGCCGGAGACTGCAGAGCCGGACGGGGCCAGGCCGGACTTGCCGACCTGAACTGCTCAAATTTTAAGCCAAAAGCGTCTTTTTGACCAAAAATTTCCATGCGCTTCGCGCAAATGACCATTTTTTTCTTTGATCCAAAAAATCGGGCCGGGCCGCGATTTTGGACTTTCAGATCGGGCCGGGCCGGGCTGGAGTTTTGGTCACAGTCGAGCCGGGTCCAGTGTAGTTCCTGGGGGGAGGGGGGAGGCCCCCAAAGGTACACTAATTTCCCCGACCAAGGTACACTAGTACACTAATTTCCCCTCCGG
>JASAMV010004118.1:0-12051 GCA_030248065.1 Rhynchonema sp. JSB1_4
CCGAATGATACGCAACCCTTTTATGCTTCTTTCAGATTTCTGTCGCATGTTGGGAAAAGCTAGTCCCGTTGCCTTGACAGAGAGAAAACGCGAATTTTCGATTTCGCGATAGAAGGCACGGGTTGGCTCAAGGTTTGGCCTAAGCCTAAGCCTAATAGTAAGCCTAAGCCTAAGCCTAAGCCCAAGCCTAAGCCTGAGAAAAAGGGAAGTCAATTTTGAAACGGGACTAGCTTTTCCCAAAATGCATTTCTGTCACCTTTTTTGTTTGCATAGCTTTGTGTTGGGCGCAATAGGTTGTTAAATTTCAGGCAAAACCCCTCAAATTTAACAAGTGAGCTTGAGCTTGAAATTATCAAAGAAGGATCGCATCGCAATCGCATGTTGTCGGTTCACTATGTTGGCCCTTCGTCCAAAACAAATGGATTTCCTTTCCGCATGGGGCAAGCTGCAGAACTGTGTTAGACAGTGTTTGATGCTGCAGAAAGTCGACCGTGATGTGTGGAACAACTCGTTCAGGTTTTGAAATTTTCCAAAAAACTTTGGGATCAGGACTTCAGGACCAAGTGACCGTCTTCTTTTAATTCTGATTTAGTGATATCTACGACTTGTGCGTCGCCGTGCCAGAACCATACAACGAGAAGCTGTACTTAGAAACGCAGCGGTGCTTGGAGGAACACGTCAGGCAACTGTATTCGGTTGGTAAAGACCAGTGCTGTGGCTACTTTTGCGGGGCGGGTAGGGTACATAGGTGGAAAAAATCGGGGCGGGTAGGGGGGTAGTGTACCTGGGTTATTGAGGGGGGGAGAGCCGGTTTGGCGGGGGGAGGGGGAGATTACGGGGCGGTGGGGTCCGACACAAGTTTTTTCGGGTGCTTGTTTTTATGTACTAAAAAGTGCATATATCGCGCGCAGCGCGAGATTTTTTGCACTTTTTCGTGTTTAGGTCAAAATTTGGGCATTTTTGACCGAAAAATGGGCATTTTGTGGGTAAAAATCGGGGCGGGTGGGGTCCCAGGGCGGGGCGGGTACCATATTGTCGGAAATAGAACCCGGGGGGTCTATTTTTTTCACTGGGGTCACTTTGGGGGGTTCAATTTATGGGGGGTCAATTATTGGGGGGGTTATATTTGTCATTTGGCCCCCCAACGAAAAAAATCATTGTTAATAATGCCCATAAAAATGGCTTGTTTTCGGTATTTTCTTGCTTCAACAGCGACAATTATGCTTAAAAAGCTGTGTTCTGTTGTGTACGCAAGCTTAAACAACGTTTGACACAACAACGCAGCCCTTCCAAACCACTAATCTGTCGTACAGTGAAGCTTGGGGGTGGGGTTCTATTAATGGGGGGGGTCAATTAATGGGGGGGTTCTATTTTCGATTTCGAGCCATTTAGGGGGGTTGAATTAATGGAGAGATTATATTTTTCCGACAATACGGTAGGGGGTAGGGTACAAGAGCGGGGCGGGTCAGGGGTAGCGTACCAGGCCGGGGCGGGTGGGGTCCCGTTGGGGGGGACCCCCCCCACCCCCCCAGCCACAGCACTGGTAAAGACCCAACTTTAATGTCTCATAAGCTTATAGCAACCTTGTGGGTCATGACATGAGCGCAGGTGTAGCGGGGGGCATACCGTAAAAACCTAAATACAGTCCCGCCCCCGGAATAGAGCCCCCCGTGATACAGCCCCCCAAAAAGGGGTAAGTGAATTAATAGAGCCCCCCCCCCGGAATAGAGCCCCCCCCCCCAAAGTAACATCCCCTATACAGTAGTGTATTAAGGCTTGATAGTGGTGCACAGGTACATTTATGCACGTTTGTTGTTCGCTTAGAGCACATTAATACGCCTCTTATTGACGAATAGACACGGGATAAAGGCGATTACAAGCGAAAAAAACATCCTTTAGAACCCTTTTTTAGGGGTTTTTGGGGGTATTTCTGGGAACAATTTTTTCAGGTTCGAGTCAGTGAATTAATAGAGGACCCCCCCTCCCCCCCCCCCAGGAACTACACTGCTGGGAGGGCAACCCCCCACCCCCCTGCCACCACTACCGTAAAAACCTAAATAGAAGGGGGGGGGGCTCTATTAACTCACTGACCCCATTTTGGGGGGGGCTCTATTACGGGGGGGGGGGGGCTCTATTCGGGGGGGGCCTCTATTAATTCACTGACTCGAACCTGAAAAAATTCTTCCCAGAAATACCCCAAAAACCCCTAAAAAGGGGTTTGAAAGGATGTTTTTTCGCTTGTAATCGCCTTTATTCGTGTCTATTCGTCAATAAGAGGCGTATTATGTGCTCTGAACGAACAACAAACGTGCATATATGTACCTGTGCACCACTATCAAGCCTTAATACACTACTGGAGGGGATGTTACTTAGGGGGGAGGCTCTATTCCGGGGGGGGCTCTATAAATTCACTGACCCCTTTTTAGGGGGGCTGTATTACGGGGGGCTCTTTCCGGGGGGGGGCTGTATTTAGGTTTTTACGGTATGCCCCCTGCTTACACCTGCGCTCATGTCATGACCCACAAGGTTGCTATAAGCTTATGAGACATTAAAGTTGGGTCTTTACCAGTGCTGTGGCTGGGGGGTGGGGGGGGGGGGGGGGGGGCCCCCCCCCAATGGTACCCTGCCCGCCCCGGCCTGGTACACTACTCCCTACCCGCCCCGCTCCGGTACCGGTACCCTACCGACCGGCTACCCCCTACCGTATTGTCGGAAATAGAACCCCCCCCCCCATTAATTGAACCCCCTAAATGGCTCGAAATAAAAATAGAACCCCCCCATTAATTGACCCCCCCCCCCCATTAATAGAACCCCACCCCCAACCTTCACCGGACCCCAGAGGAGTGGTATGGTCGGGCTGCGTTGTTGGGTCAACCGTTGTTTAACCTTGCGTACACCACAGAACACACCTTTTGAAGCTTACTTGTCGCTGTTGAAGCAAGCAATTACCGAAAACACGCCATTTTTATGGGCATTATTAACAATGATTTTTTCGTCGGGGGGCCAAATGAAAAATATAACCCCCCAATAATTGACCCCCCCCCCATAAATTGCACCCCCCCAAAAAAAAAAAAAAAAAAAAAAAAAAACCCGGGTTGCGTATCATTACGGTCCAGTGCTCATTAGGGTCCAGCGCGCATTAGGGTCCCATGCTACACTTGGGTCCAGTAGCGTTAGGGTCCATAGCATTAGGGTCCACCCATCGTTAGGGTCCATAGCATTAGGGTCCACACCTCAGTAGGGTCCATAGCATTAGGGTCCACCTGACAAAAGTGTAGCGGTAGGGTCCACTGACCATTAGGATCCATAGCATTAGGGTCCAACTTACAAAAGTGTAGCAGTAGGGTCCACTGATCATTACGGTCTAAGAGCTCAATTCCACGAACTGTTTTTCGCTTCCCTGTTTTCGTGTGCACTGCACTGCACATTGTTCTTGCGTTTCGTAGTTCGCGCGATGTTCTATTATTACATATTATTTATCTTTGATTGTGGTCGACTGAATGCATGATTGAGGTAGAGTTGTGCGACGCGTTTCCATAATATCAGAAATTTTACTTGCAAGCAACGTTTCACAAGCTTCAAGCTTGCTTCGTCAAGCGAATATTGATACACATACACTTTGAAAGCACAAGTGGCATGACCTGACCGCATAAAATAAAGCACGGCCATAAAACAGCCAGCAACAAAGATTTATAATCTGCCTTGTGCCAAATTACCCCTAATTGACAGCACCCGATCTCACTTCCAGATCGAGTTTGTCGGGCTTATTTCTTTCGCTGTTGATTTCAGTGGTTACCCACACTGCGTTCATCCTCATCTTCGAAGAACCCTGAAAACCACAGAGGCAGGTGCTGTTCCATGAGTAAAAAAGCAATAGAGGGATATACGCAATTCCAAGGCGTCCAATTCTCAATCGGTGTCCGTTGATCATAAGTGCCACACGCAGAATACGGTCAGGGTCATCAATGAGGATTCGCCGCTGAAAAGCCGGTGGAAACAGGAAACCCAGTACAATTGCAAGACGCTACATACATAGTATGAATATAGGCAAACCAGCCGTACTCTGCAGTCTTAGACCATACCGCACCACCCTGAATTCTTACACACCTAAAACGTTTCAGGTTACTGTAGCCACTTGGTGCTTTCACAAGCAAACCACGCGCGACGTGGCTACAGTAACCCGAAACATTTTAGGTGTGTAAGAATTCAGGGTGATACGGTATGTCTAAGACTGCAAAGTACGGCTGGTTTGCCTATATAAACGGAAAATGTCATATAATTTTGTTCATTTCTTTCATTATACCGGCGAAGCATCATTCAGTTGAAAGTCGTGGAAATTCAGCCTGTCACCGTGCTTCCCTTCCCTTAAGTACTATGTCACCACTTTTCTAGCTTTTTTAGTACTTAAGAGCAGCAAAAGTGGTGACATAGTACTTAAGGTCTGTGTCACCACTTTTTTCCTTTTTTTAGTACTTAAGAGCAGCAAAAGTGGTGACACAGACCTTAAGTACTATGTCACCACTTTTTTCCCTTTTTTAGTACTTAAGAGCAGCAAAAGTGGTGACAGTCCTTATGTACTATGTCACCACTTTTTTCGCCTTTTCAGTACTTAAGAGCAGCAAAAATGGTGACACAGGCCTTAAGTACTATGTCACCAATTTTGCTGCTCTTAAGTACTGAAAAAGCGAAAAAAGTGGTGACATAGTACATAAGGACTGTCACCACTTTTGCTGCTCTTAAGTACTAAAAAAGGGAAAAAAGTGGTGACATAGTACTTAAGGTCTGTGTCACCACTTTTGCTGCTCTTAAGTACTAAAAAAAGGAAAAAAGTGGTGACACAGACCTTAAGTACTATGTCACCACTTTTGCTGCTCTTAAGTACTAAAAAAGCTAGAAAAGTGGTGACATAGTACTTAAGGGAAGGGAAGCACGGTGACAGGCTGAATTTCCACGACTTTCAACTGAATGATGCTTCGCCGGTATAATGAAAGAAATGAACAAAATTATATGACATTTTCCGTTTATATAGGCAAGTACTTTGCAGTCTTAGACATACCGTATCACCCTGAATTCTTACACACCTAAAATGTTTCGGGTTACTGTAGCCACGTCGCGCGTGGTTTGCTTGTGAAAGCACCAAGTGGCTACAGTAACCTGAAACGTTTTAGGTGTGTAAGAATTCAGGGTGGTGCGGTATGGTCTAAGACTGCAGAGTACGGCTGGTTTGCCTATATTCATACTATGTATGTAGCGTCTTGCAATTGTACTGGGTTTCCTGTTTCCACTGGCTTTTCAGCGGCGAATCCTCATTGATGACCCTGACCGTATTCTGCGTGTGGCACTTATGATCAACGGACACCGATTGAGAATTGGACGCCTTGGAATTGCGTATATCCCTCTATTGCTTTTTTACTCATGGAACAGCACCTGCCTCTGTGGTTTTCAGGGTTCTTCGAAGATGAGGATGAACGCAGTGTGGGTAACCACTGAAATCAACAGCGAAAGAAATAAGCCCGACAAGCTCGATCTGGAAGTGAGATCGGGTGCTGTCAATTAGGGGTAATTTGGCACAAGGCAGATTATAAATCTTTGTTGCTGGCTGTTTTATGGCCGTGCTTTATTTTATGCGGTCAGGTCATGCCACTTGTGCTTTCAAAGTGTATGTGTATCAATATTCGCTTGACGAAGCAAGCTTGAAGCTTGTGAAACGTTGCTTGCAAGTAAAATTTCTGATATTATGGAAACGCGTCGCACAACTCTACCTCAATCATGCATTCAGTCGACCACAATCAAAGATAAATAATATGTAATAATAGAACATCGCGCGAACTACGAAACGCAAGAACAATGTGCAGTGCAGTGCACACGAAAACAGGGAAGCGAAAAACAGTTCGTGGAATTGAGCTCTTAGACCGTAATGGTCAGTGGACCCTACTGCTACACTTTTGTAAGGTGGACCCTAATGCTATGGACCCTAATGGTCAGTGGACCCTACCGCTACACTTTTGTCAGGTGGACCCTAATGCTATGGACCCTACTGAGGTGTGGACCCTAATGCTATGGACCCTAACGATGGGTGGACCCTAATGCTATGGACCCTAACGCTACTGGACCCAAGTGTAGCATGGGACCCTAATGCGCGCTGGACCCTAATGAGCACTGGACCGCAATGATACGCAACACCGTAGTGCTGCAGTTTTTGCAGCAGCGCAGAGTGGGGGACAGTGTCGAAAGCCTTTTGGCTGTCTAGGTAAATGATGTCCACTGCGTTCCCACGCTCCAACGCTGCTGTCCAGTGCGACATGCAGCACAATAGCTGAGCCTCTACAGAGCGACCAGGGATGAAACCGAATTGGGAGGGAGATAATAAATTATGTTTTTGAAGATGGGCCATGACCTTTGAATTAACAAAGGTCTCCAAAAGTTTGCAGGAGGAAATTCACGTGACTTTTGCGATGGAATTTCTGTTATTTCAATGTGCGCATGCAACCACCACACGAACAAAAATTTCAGATTCGGTGCCAACAAACAGTCAAGAAAACAATCCTAAAGATGTCGAAACGTGCCAAAAAGTCGCACCGTCGGACTTCGAGCGACACCGACGACGAACACGACGAGCCGGGCGCATGGGAATGCACTGTCTGCACTTTTCGCAACAAGTTTGTTCGTGGATTTTTTGTTAAAACTCTTGTTTATGTTGGCAAAATTTGCTGGAAGAAGGCAACGAAAATGGTTCGCTGCCGCAGGTGGAGGAGGTCAGTGCTTGCTGGCAGTGTGGTGGCAGGCCAATCGACCCAAGATACCCTAGGGGGGAAGGTTTCGGACTTACTCGAGATACCCCCCAGAGGCTACCCAAGATACCCCTATGGTCCGTCAAAAGGCGAAAAAAGGCCGTTTTTTTGCATGCAATTTTACTGCAAAATTGGCCTAAAAATGGGTATTTTTTGACATTTTTGCCGAAAATTGGCCTAAAATGACCATTTTTTGTGTCTGCGCGCGGAGCGCGCGATTTTTGGGGGTCCCGAGGTCGAAAAACACCTATTTTTGCCTTTGAAAACCATAAATCTACTTACTCGAGATACCATTTGGGGTCGGCTCGAGATAGATACCCTTCCCCCCCATCCCCCCCTAAGGGTTGACTCGAGATAGATACCCCTTAGGGGGGGGAATCCCCCCCATCCCCCCCAGCCACTACAGTGCTTGCTGGGCTGGGGGCGGGGTGGACCTCCAAAAGGTACAGTATCTCCCCCTCGCTCGTACACTCTCCCGTTATTTTACGCCCGCGCCAGGTACACTAACCGCCTCAATTTTTGCCTAAAGTAGGCATTTTTAGGCCTAAAATGGGAATTTTTAGGCCAAAAATGGGTGATTTTTAGGTCAGTGACAGTGCTGTGGCTGGGGGTGGGGGGGTCCCCCCAATGGTACCCTACCCGCCCCGGCCTGGTACGCTACCCCCCTACCCGCCCCGCTCTTGTACCCTACCCCCCCTACCCGCCCCGCCCTGGTACCCTACCCGCCCCGATTTTTACCCCCCAAAAAAATGCCCATTTTTCGGTCAAAAATGCCCAAATTTCGACCAAAAACCCTGAAAAGTGCAAAAAATCTCGCGCTGCGCGCGATATATGCACTTTTTAGTACATAAAAACAGGCACCCGAAAAAACTTGTGTTGTACCCTACCCGCCCCGAAAAATCTCCCCCCCTCCCCCAAAATCCCAGGTACACTACCCCCCTACCCGTCCCGATTTTTTCCCTACCCGCCCCGCAAAAGTAGCCACAGTACTGGTCAGTGATGTCAAAAGTCGCCAAGTCGCCAGAATACCCGTTTTATTGAGAATTTTTTCCAAAAAGGGGCAAAAATCGGTCAAATTTTCTGCCTCAAAAAGGGACTTTTTCATGTATTTGGGTCTTCTCCCCCCTTCCCCCCAGGGAGGTACACTAACCGCCGCACGGAAAAAGGGGTAGGTACACTAACCGCCGCCGCGCCGGACCAGGAACTACCGTAAAAACCTAAATAGAGCCCCCCCCACCCGGAATAGAGCCCCCCCTCGGAATATCGATCGAAAATAACACCGGATTTGGAACGCTCTCGCTAAGAAACGAAAATAATTTTTTGAAAAGGGGTCAGTGAATTAATAGAGCCCCCCCCTTGTATTTAGGTTTTTAGGGTACACTGGGTGGGGTCTCACCCCCACGTACCGTATAATTTCCCCTCAGAAGTAGCCAGCAGTGGAGGTCCCATTGCAATCGCAATAAGACTGGGTTTGGCCAGCCCAGCCCTGCCCTCCTCTAACTTCAGGTCAGATTATCTCGTGCTATCTGTTGATATTTCTGAACCTATTTGGCCGAAAATAGGTATAATCGTTTTTGATAAAAAAAGAGCTGCATTCTCGTTAACAAGTGCTGGGTCGCTTCCACGCCAAATACGACAAAAAATGTGTTGGTATTTTTGTCAATAATGTCCAGCCCGGTTCAAATGTCCAAAATCGTAGCCCGGCCCGATTGCGACCTCTGCCTCGCAGGGAGTGTCCGTACCGGCCGCTCCACGCGCGCTGGTCAAATTTCAACCCCCTCGCAGAAAGCAGATCTTGTTTTGGAAGCGTGGAACGGCGCTTCGAATTTGACTGATCTTAATTTGCTGTATGCAGATTCGAGTCGTTCAAATGCGAAATGTGCGACAGTCGCAAAGGCACGTCTACGCGCAAGCCGCGTCTGAACACAAACGTGGTGGAACGACAGCAGCTCGCGCAATCGCTGGCCGTCCAACGACAACATGCCGCTGAGAAACAGCACGCCTTGTTGCAGGTTTGTTGTGTAATTTGTTTAATTTCTATTTGGTTATGGCTTCCTTGTGCATGATTCCTTTATTCCTTTCCATTTCAGGCTCAGAATGCGAACACACCGCCGGCGGCACCTGCAACAACAGCAGCACCATCGTCATCATCAGGCAAATCCGGTTCGAGACAAGCCAAGTCGGCCGCTAATGCCAAACTGGATGTTGGTTGTTTTGCGTGTATTCTGGTGCACAAATCGGTTTATAGCGTCGCATCAGCAAAATCAAAGTTGATGGTCGGTCTGGTCCTGAGATGACGCTGACTGACTGATTTTTATCGAACATTGGACACAACCAATTGGTCGTGGCCATGGGTGAAGCTCGTTAAAAGAATTTGCATTACAATAGAAAAAAAACAACCGATTTAAACGCAGCACGGAAATAACAGCAGCAGAAAGATTAGCTATTTTTTGCATTGTAGAATTGAAACCGATTGACGCTTAACCGAGATTTACTGTGGTCGCCGTCCTGCGCAAACAGTTTTTAACATCGCAGGAATTGGTGATAAATTTTCCAGTATTAGGCAAATCTTGAACTCCTGCATCGGTAATGCAAAATGATTTTGACTTAATGAAGAAAATCAAACTGCGAATTGCAGTTACAGGTGGAAAACGAAAAACCCGTTTAGTTCAACATAGTCCCCGGAATTTTGCAGCGTTTACGCGACGGTTCGCACACTCCACCACCGGCTGCATCAGCACCCCATTCACGTGCTTCGTCACATCACGACCCATCACCATCGACCTCAACAACGAATAAACCCTCAGCCAAACACAACAACAATCACCCTCACGCTGTCGTGTCACCGCCGAAATTGAGAGGCGTAGATAGGAATTCGGCACGCACGCTCGCTGTGACTGTCAATGGTCAGTTTGTTTGATGGACCTCTGCAAAATTGTGCACACAGTGGTATGCGACCTGTATCTCTCCCAATAATTTTTGCTTTTCGCAGGCATCACAATAGTAGTGACGGATTACCAGCTGAAATCGTCTGCCAAATCGCACAAGCGACAACAACAACATCACGATAAGGATAAAGAGCAGAACAACAACAGTGAGCAGCACCAATCATCACACAGTCACACGCCCAGCCCTGCACACAGTCGGAAACAGACGCCCAAACTTGAGCGGGACATCGAACATCCCACAGCCAGGAATATTGATGTGACCACTGGCAAGCTCAGGGGGCCGACCACGATTCCTTCGGAGGATAAAAAGGCCGAACAGCCATCCATTGCTACTACCGAACGTCCGAATACTAAATCCGAGTTGAAAACCGAGCCCTGATGTTATTTGCTTGTGTGTTACTGTATTTCATGTCGTAAAGTCTATCCTTTTTATGGTCACCCGCCATTCTTTGTCATTGGGAATTATGCTCATGGTCTTTTAAGTGCTTACTGAAAGTTGAACATCCAATTGGGGGACCGAAAAAGACTTCAATGTGTTTACTGTACCGAAGGTCACTACTCGGCTTCTTACACAGCATCAGTGTTCGAACGGGATCCCGATCCCGATCCCGGGATCCCGGGCCCTTTTTCTGATCCCGATCCCGATCCCGATCCCGTCATTTTGAAAAAGTCAATCCCGATCCCGATCCCGATCCCGCCCAAAAAAGTACCGGGATCGGGATTAAGTTTTGAGAATAAAAAGTAAAAAATTATGCAATCATAATTCGCCAAGCTGTTGTAAGGGCGCGGCCATGCAAACGCGGGCGCGAGTAGCGGGTCAGAAAAATACTCTGTATGTCCAACAACCGCCCCGTGTTTGCATGCCGCACTTGCGGGTCGCGGTTTGCGGGTCACTTGAAACATTTGTTTGACTGCAACACACAAAAATTAACCAATCCGCGTCCAGCCAACGTCGCAGACTGCCGTAACATAGCGCTGATTGGTTCATTTTTGTGTGTGATGGCTAAATAAATGTTTCAAGTGACCCGCAAACCGGCGCGACCCGCAAGTGCGGCCATGCAAACGCGGGGCGGTCATTGGACATAGAATTATTGCTGACCCGCGGCCCACAATCGTGTTTGCGTGGCCCCGCCCCTAAGAGGTGCTCGACGGCTGATTCCAAGCATGATGAAACCGCAAGCACCACCACACGCGAACAAGTCGAGCTAGAACTAAACGGTTACACAAAGTTGCATCGAACGAAAGGGACTCAGTTTCGAGGAAATGTTGTCATGGTGGGCAACAAATGAGACAAAGTTTCCGCGACTGGCACGTCTAGCTTCCAAATATCTAAGCGCTCCGTTTACGAGCGTGCCTTCTGAACAGCTCTTTTCCAGTGCAGCTGATTTGTTTGATGACAAAAGATACTGTTGAAACCAGAAAATGGTGAAATGCTTGTCTTTTTGTCACGGGCTTTGCCATTGATCGACTACAATTATGATCTTTGATATCCGTCATCAGCTATTCTCGATTTTCAATCGGCTTTAATCAATGTTCCGGCGGGTGTTTATCCATGTGTGATAAACATGTTTCATGGTTGTCTGTGACATTAACGTGCATCTTATGCATAAAATGATGAAAACTATTGCCTTTGGACTATCTGGTCAATCCCGATCCCGATCCCGGGATCCCGGGTTTTCAAAACCGGGATCCCGATCCCGATCCCGGTCCCGACAATTTCTTGATCCCAATCCCGATCCCGATCCCGGGATTAAAAATGAATCCCGTTCGAACACTGCACAGCATAGGTAAACTGGAACTGGATATGTTTTCTGCACTCTGCGCCCCTGTTCCTTGTTGTTGGTGACCTCCCCAGTACGAACAAAAGTGGGCGGAGTCGTAATAGAATGCGCGAGCGCGAAAAGTCAGTGATCATCAGTCATGCAGGCAGGCTGATTTTTATTTTATGTAGGTGTTGGTGTACTTTTTAGACCTGCACGTCTCTAAATCAATAATATTTCCGAAATGTACAATCCTTGTCACAAAATCAATTATCCTGTTGTGGGTTATGCAATCTTATTGTTTACGCTGGGCTGTACATGTGATTGTTTCTGTCTGTACTGTACTTGTATAACTGCGCGGTAGCTGCAATCGATTTCAAGTGTCCATAGATGTTTTATGTGCACACACCTACTTCCGCCATTGTGTAATATTGCTGTGTGTGCATTTCATGTGCTATATTGATTGATATTTTAACCAGCATACAAAAACAACAGGTTGTAATACATAAATGCGTCAGTTTGGGCATTTTATATTTACCAAGTTGTATAATA
>JASAMV010004122.1:0-23553 GCA_030248065.1 Rhynchonema sp. JSB1_4
CTTTAATTTTTTGACACCGCGATGCGAAATAAGCGTGGTTTTCGTCGAGAAACAACAAAAAGCATCCCAGATCTTTCTCAGGACGACTAACTTGGCGATCTTCCATGTCCCGTGGTAAATGAAACAGTTGTGGGCAGTGTAGTACTTGGTCAAGGTGTTGACGATAGATAGATTGGGACCCGAAATGTGTTGACGATAGATAGATGACCCAAGTCCGAAATCGGGGGGGGGCGTCGACCCAAACTTGTTGACGATAGATAGATGGTGGGGGGGGGGGGTCGCCAAAAATCAAGGTCTAGTATAGTGCATTAAGTAGGTAATAACGTGTAAATATTAATGAAAATGTGTATAGATGTATACTAAATCCGCGCGTAGCGCGCGATTTTTGCCTATTTGTGGTGAAAAATACCGATTTTGAGCCATTTTGAGGCAAAAATGTCAATTTTGGGTTCGAAATGTGTTGACGATAGATAGATTGTTCCCAAAATTTGTTGACGATAGATAGATTTGCCCATATGTGTTGACGATAGATAGATGAAATCAAAAAGTGTTGACGATAGATAGATGAATTTGGGGGGGGACCCCCCCCAACCCCCCCAAGTACTACCCTGGTTGTGGGCAAACCTTTGTCATTCAAATAACCTAATTTTGACTTCAAAAAGTGCCCCTGGCATTTCTGACTTACTTACAATTTGCGTTATTTACACAGATTACACAACGAAGCCGTGAACTGCCTGCATTGTGGTGCGATCACATCAAAGCGTTTTGAACGCGTGAATTCAAATAGTTCTGTTCTTTTAGTGGCATTCTATTCACCATTTTTGAAATCACGGCGTCAATTTAAATAAGGAAAACCTATTTATTTTCTCTGACATTGATTTCTCGAGGAACAGGCAAGGAACAGCGGAAATGCTGAAGGAACGAAAGAACAGAAGGAATAGCGAGAATGCGTTTCCGCTGTTCTTTCGTTCCGTCACGGAACTGCATTGCGCAGAACGTTTTGCGTTCCTCGGAACGAGTATACGCGCACCTTAAGCATTTGTTACACGCTGTGAATTTCGCTGCACAGTTGTTGAGAGCCAATTGTGTGAAATGTGGCTCTGTGTCAAACTTGGTCTTCGGTGCGGTTTATATTTCGAGATTCCTGGTCACCAAACTTCATAACCGGTTTCCAACATTGTGGGTGAAAGTCTCCCTGAATCATCAATGCCAATCCCTGCATGTTTGACAGACATACGATGTCGATCGGCACACAACCGATTCCGCCTCCTCAGCGACGGCCTATCTAACAGGCATCAAGTCACATTACTACACGCTCGGTGTTGGATCGGGCGTGCCGTGGAAGGACTGTGCGGCGTCAAACCGCGAACCTCATCCGTCGAGTATTGCAAGCTGGGCCTTGGAGCAGGGCAAAGTTACAGGTAGAATACGGGCGCACCTATTTAGAGGGACATCTGATATGTATGTACTGCGATTCTCTTCTTTTATGTATTGCTTTTATAGTGTCACTTTTTGTAGCGACGGTTTACATAGTTTCCAATAATCTGCCGTTAGACCTTCTCTACTTGCGATTGTGAACCAGAAATGCCAGCAAGGCTCAACAGGTGTCGATCAAGTCACTCTATGGGGGGAGATTGGATTCCTTACTATAGCACTCAACTTCATGATGATGTTTCACTAGCATTACCCCCACTCAATCAATGGAAAGATCAATCTGGAATCCAGGTTTTGTCACCACAACACGTGTGACGCACGCCACACCAGGCGCACTGTACGCCCACGTGGCTGACAGGGAGTGGGAGGCGCACGCACCATCGCCTTGTACGGACATCGCGCAGCAATTGGTGCGCAATCAACCCGGCAATCAGTTTATGGTCGGAGTGATTGTTTCACTGGATGAAAATTGTACCCATGAAACGAGTTTCAGGCTTATTGTTTGGTCGTTAAAGCAAATCGTCAACGGCGGTCATCGTAAACGCTGCTAGACCATTGCAAACCTGCGTTGACGATGTGCGTTAACCATATGACAATAAGCCAAAGCTTTATGTTTCCTCCCTTCCACAGTTGATTGGATCACCGTCAGCTATAAGCTCGGTATCGAGCTTGGTGAGACCTGTCCAGACAATGACAATTGTTCCACAAATACAGCTGCCGAAGAATTCTGAATAAGAGTACACACCTTATTCGGAATTCTCCGGTACATAAAAACTCCTTTTGCACCGACGAGAGTAGTGTCGCCACAAAACCGCATTGATAAAGTCACAAGCCCCATATTGCTCCACAATCACCACGTTCGACGTCAACCAGTCCATGTGTATGTATGTGTCAAGTCAAATCAACAAACAACAGCAGTTTTGGCACGTTGCCAGGTCGTTATGGGTGGCGGTCGTCGGAGCTTCCTGTCGCCGACCAACTCGATGTCACGTGACAATAAACGCCAAGACGGCCGTGATTTGGTACGGGAATGGCAACGAATGCATCCGGAAGGGCAGCTGTTGTACACGAGCGAACAGTTGAACAACGTCGACACAAGCAGTGATCGGCCGATTCTTGGTGCGGTTTTGCTGGTCACTCACAACAAATGAGGAAAAGCAACAATTAGGAAACACATAACATTTTTATACATGGATGAATTTTTAGCGGGAATCGGCGAACCAAACTTGGTGATCGGATCTGCTCCTTCGCTCACCCTGAAGATGTTACCAATTAAACAATTAAAAATGATGCTACCAATTTCGATCAAAATAGAACCTGTTTTGTTAGGGCCTTGGACACGTTGTGACCAAGGCAAATCCAATTCAATACTATCTGTCCGATTACCAAGCTCATACTGGCCTCCCACCACTTCGTACTAATGTTACTCGCCTGTTCTGGCTTAACGTCGTCAAATCATGTCGTCACATTTTATCGTCAAATCACGTGTATTATTTTCGCGCTCATTTCGGGCTCATGTGTTATTGCTTGTTCGACGACCTTACTTGACGCCATGATTTGCCGACAAAACTATCAGCCCCTGTTCTGGGTCCGTCCCGCCACGGCCGTAACACACGATCATTGCTTATTCAATGTTAACCCACTCCACAAACCGATCGTCTAGGTCTTTTCGAGCACAATCATTTCGAGTACCAATTGTTGGCGGACAAATGGGCAAACACGACGCAGCCGACGCTGGCCGAAATGACGCGGGTTGCGATTGAGAAACTGCACAACAACGATGCCGGCAACGGATACTTCTTGCTCGTTGAAGGTTACCCACTTTATATTGCTTTTTATGTTTGTTGATTATTCTTTTTTGATTATTTTTCCAAAATCACAGTAAACTTTTCACATTTGCAGCTGGTCGCATTGACCACGCGTTGCACGATGGTTACGGTAAGTTGGCGTTGGACGAGACGCACGAGTTGCACAAAGCCGTCGAATTGGCACTAAAATTGACGGACAGATCTGAAACATTGATCGTGGTTACCGCCGATCACTCGCATCCATTCAATCTAATCGGATATCCGCATCGAAACGTATCGATTTTGGGTGAGTCGAACAATGATTGACTAGAATAAAAAATAAACTGATTTAAAGATGTTTTGCACTTTCTCACTTGCAGAAAAATCCGAAAATTTGTGATGAGAGTTGTGCAGTGTGTTTTTTGGTTAACGCCACGTGTGCTCTCGCACAATGGGATAGACACCAGGTCATCATCAGTGCGACTGAACCAGAGACCACTACGTGACGTCAAAAACACAGACGAGCTTAGGCATGCACAAAGAATTGTCAGCGAGCCAGATCCTCTGGGTTTTGACACGAGCCAATGTGTGCAAGACACAGTCTGCACTCTCTATAGTGGCATTATTGGCTGTGGCCATTTACGGTCACGAAAAAGAACATCCACTTTCGTACAGCACTAGAGTGATTATTGCGAGCTTAACGGCATTATTTTGGCGAGAAGAATATAGCGTTGAGAAACGTCCACCAAATAGTGGGTTTCCGCTATAAAGAAAGCGTAGTTGAACGAAATGTTTGTGAACCTCACTGCGGTGGCATTTTCCGATCCTCCACAGGCACATTCGACCCATCTGAAGACTTCGAGCTCCCCAACTCTCCCCTAACTACGATTCTGACGTTCGCCAATGGACCACAAGCCCTCAACAGACCCGAAACTGGACCGTTTCTGAGAAATCTGACAAATGTGGACACTGGTTTGGTTTTCCAAAACATCGCCCCAGGGTGCACTGGGTGCTGTCTTGTGGACGTGCTTTGCACAAAAGATGATGCTTTTGTCATTGACAAGGCCCAGAGCGCCATTGCAGTCTGGCATTATGGGCCGAAACTGCGTCCCCAGTTCTAAAGCAATGCGTGCCCACAAGGCTAAATCGTATAGCTCCAGGAGCTCTGCTGTGCGAAATAGTGGGAAATTATTGGTCCCTTTGTTTCATAGAGGTTGTCCGATTGTCCCGATTAAAGCCCTCAGGGCTCAGTTCGGAAATGGTGCCGGTCAAAGTCTTCTTGGGGGCACTCTGTTCGTTGTCGGGGTGTATGTACGGAAAACTGCGGCAATTGTAATTCAGAAGCCGACTTGTTTCAACAACCGACCCTGGTGCCAGCAAAATACGACACTCACGGGGGTGAAGACGTGGTGGTTTACGCCATAGGTCCGGGTGCAGCTTTGTTCACAGGTTGACTTGATCATGTTCGGCTTTCAGGCTCGGGCTTTCTTACTTAGGCTCAAATTCAGGTGTTAAAAACAGAGCAAAAAACCCGCCAATTCACAGGCAACTACGAGAACACATTCATTGCACGCGCGATGGCCTACGTGTTGTGTGTGGGCTTCGATCGGACTGCATGCAATCAGCATGAACATCACGGTGCTAGAAAGTCAGGTACTGTTCGTTAAAAGGCTCAAATATCGGTTTCGATTCAAAACTTTTAAAAAAATGTTTTCAACAAAAATCCAGCTGGGATCATTTTTTTGTTCAGAAATTGAAATTTTCAGCCGATAACGACCAATCCAATACTGCCCTGTTCGTATTCCTTATTGTGCTGTGCGTCTTGTGTCTGCTGGGTCTCGTCGTTGCTATCGCTCTTCTCGTGATGTTGTGAGTTTGTTTGGCTAATTCTGAAGTGGTTAACGCGCCAGTAGTTTTACGCACCACAGTTTTCTGAAAGTCAGAAATTATTTTTGAGTACGAAAATTGGCGTTCGCACTGACACATGGCGCACCACGACCACCGATCTGCGCGCATGAAGCAAAATCGGTGAAGGTAAAATTGGAAAAGTATGAAACGTTTGTGTCGCAACGAGAAACCAAAAACATGCTGCACAACTCGACGGATCGAGAGTGACGCCACCACTGCTCGCATTCACGTCGTCAACTCAGATCGCCAACACTGCCATGTACATACAAGTACGAATATATTTCTGGCGCCCATTCAGTGCTGCTTGAGTCAACGATCAGAGTGGACGATTTGCGCTCACGACTAAACAATTAGCCAATGCCGCTGGTTTTCTTGCAGAAATCGCAAGCTCAACCTACGCGTCAACATCAACAATCAAGGATCCGAAATGAGCACTGTTCGAATGTAAAGTGGCGTTTTTGTCACAGATTCGGTTTGATATTCGATTCAACATCTTTTTTGTTAAGGGTTTTTGTACTTATCCACACTTTGCCAGTGCTTATGTACATAGGTACGTACGCCTCTCTGGGACCCATTTTTCCACCTGAGTACGTTTTCCATATTCTTGTACATATTGTGCATCTAACCATTCAGTCTGCTATCCTTTTTTGCAGATCTTTATTGGACCATAAATGTCCTGACGTTCGTCTGCTGACGAAAAATCGCTTCGAGTTATTTAGATGCCTTTCGAACCAAATTTACTTCAAGACAGCTTTGATAAAGATCATACCTAAATTTGGATAAAGATCATATCTAAATTTGACAACTTTACGTTTTGACTCATCCTGAAAATAAAATGCAAAAAAATTATCATCAAAAAATATTGTTTTGAGTCTAAACCGCATCTGCAAAAGCCAAAATCCAAACCAGTGTTTATCACGGGGTTAACGGTCGTTAACCTCCGTATACCTTGGTTGGGGACCGAACGATCGCGGTTTTGCGTTGTGGGGTTTTTAGTATGTCTATCTGAAGGACAGTTCGATGGAATGAATCTTTTTGAAAAAAAATTTCGTTCAGGTGAAACATCACCGGGCTGGATTTAGTGATTTTTGCCTATACCTTGTGTGTTAAGAACGGGGGTTCTGGCGTGGTGACGTGTGATTGGTTTTTAATGATGTTTGGAGTGGGAGTTTGTTTTGGAGTGGGAGTCCAGCCGTTACAAAACGCTGAAAATTTCAGCTCGATCCACCCAGTAGAAAGGTGTTTTTCAGCCACCCGATAATTTGTGTCTCCGGCGGCCACATAAAGTGCGACAGTTGACAACACTGCGCTAAGGATCCTGAATCAGGCCGGCAAGTCGTATATCGTTCGATTTGTCTAGTCGTGGGGGCGTCGGCGTTTTTCGTTTTTTTTAAATCCTGAATTTCCTTGATTTTCCCTGATTTTTCAGGGAAAGTACCCTGATTATCAAGGAAAATCAATTTTTTGTCCCATTTTTTTCAAAAAATTTTCGACCAATTTTTACTTTGTCGAGATACGTCGATATACGGAGTTTGGCTTTCAGTGATGACCCCGGCCAAAGTTGGTCCCACGATGCGGGTCTGATATGGGATCTTAGCAACTCGCTAGAAAAGGGTTGAAACCTGTTTATTTTGCCTCAGAACACATAGAATGACTTCATTTAACCACGTTTTCTTCCCAACATGAGCGTTTTCCAAATTTTTTGGGGGCATATTTTGGTCATCTGGGCGTTTAAAAAAACGTTTTTTTTTAAAAACGTTTTTTTTTAAAAAACGATTTTTTGAAAAAAAACGTTTTTTGCCCAACCCTGGCCCTGACTTATCATTTGAAAAAACTGAGGTATATTACTTCTTTATCAGTCATTTTGGCGGTCAAACTAAGCGCCGCAGGCGCGATTTTGGGAAATTTGACCCAACTTAGAAAAAATTTTCAAAAATTTATGCCTGAAAAAGGCCATTTTTGGAAGAATTAGGCGATTTTATTTTTCCGAAAAACTCGTGTTTTTAATTTAAAAAACAATATCTGGCTCTTCAAAAAAAATTTTTTTAAATTTTTTAGTTAACCACTGTTTTTGTTTGAAACAACCCTGTGCCCCAGACCCGAAAGGAGTGATTCGATGTAATATTCACTCTAATTTCACACTATGTGCAGCTTATTTGGATTGGTCGTGTACCTAGACGCGATAATTTCACCCAAAATTCCCATCCCGTATATCAGAAAGCCATACCATCACACCCGCACCACCTGGGGAAGGGTACGGATGTGTACCTGACTATGTTTGGTACTGATCGACCATTGGATAGCATGGTTTTCGTATCACCTGTGCTCTATATGCACTTAGAACACATTATGTAAGAAAAATACCCCTATTTTGTACTTGAGCGCTCATTTTTTTATCGTGTTGGGCAGATTTTGACTGGAATAAAAAAAATTAATTAAAAAATGTTTTTTTTAAATGGGGCTCGAATAAAAATATTTTTATTAACCACTGACTCCAGATATCCAACAGGTTCTACGCCTGATCAGATGACTACTTCAAACGTGCTAAACGATTTGTGCAACCACGAAACTTCAAAGAACAAATAATTTGAGCTTCGCAATGCACGGTTGACGCAAATGTGCATTATTAAAGTGTCGTTGACTCGTTTTAGCAGAGATCGACCCGTCAGCAGCTGACGTTCCCTCTGTGCTTGTTTTCGGATGCTCCTCGTGCACGCTAACGATATGAATTGCTCAGCATAGTAATCCTAAAGCACAACAGTCCCGGCTGATTGACATGTGGTCAAGTAAAGTCGCCAGCCTTTGTTCGTCAACTCAACCAGCTCCGAAAGAGCGCAAGCAATCATATATGGCGTGAGGCGCCAGTCGACGATCTGTGTTTTGCTGTTGCGCACAAGGCACTCACAGGCAAGCCCAGGGTTGGGCAAAAAAAACAAAAAATTTAAAAAAAAACACGTGTGTTTTTTAAAAAAAAACACGGTTTTAAAAAATAATTTTTTTTTAAAAAAAAGCTCGTTAATGAAAATTTTTTTTCAACCCTGGGTTGATGAGGTTAGTTCACCTTGTGCCTCACATGCAGTGTAGTTCCTGGTCCGGCGCGGCGGTTAGTGTACCTACCCCTTTTTTCCGTGCGGCGGTTAGTGTACCTCGCTGGGGGGGAAGGGGGGGGGAAGTCCCAAATCCAGGAAAAAGTCACTTTTTGAGGTAGAAAATTTGACCGATTTTTACCCCTTTTTGGAAAAAATTCTCCATAAAAAGGGTATTTTGGCGACTTTTGACATCATTGACCTAAAAATCGCCCATTTTAGGCCTAAAAATGGCCATTTTAGGCCTAAAAATGCCGATTTTAGGCAAAAATTGAGGCGGTTAGTGTACCTGGCGCGGCGGTCAGTGTACTTGTGTACCTTGGTCGCGGCGGTTAGTGTACCTTAGGGGGGACCCCCCTACCCATTTTAGGCCTAAAAATGCCGATTTTAGGCAAAAATTGAGGCGGTTAGTGTACCTGGCGCGGCGGTCAGTGTACTTGTGTACCTTGGTCGCGGCGGTTAGTGTACCTTAGGGGGGACCCCCCTACCCATTTTAGGCCTAAAAATGCCGATTTTAGACAAAAATTGAGGCGGTTAGTGTACCTGGCGCGGCGGTCAGTGTACTTGTGTACCTTGGTCGCGGCGGTTAGTGTACCTTAGGGGGGACCCCCCTCGGTAGCTAGACACTTGTTGACATGTCAACAACTGTCCTATACGCAGCGGTGAAATGCATAGTTGTTGACACACGCAAAGACATAAATAACACGTGTGTCAGTCAACAACTATGCTCTACCACGCTGCGTATAGGACAGTTGTTGACATAGAGACAAAAAAGACAAAAATAGTTGGGTGTCAACAACTATGCATTACCACGCTGCGTATAGGACAGTTGGTGACATAAAGACAAAAATAAAGTTTAAACTTTAATAATGTTCTTTTTCTTTATTTTAGCATGTATGTAACTTGTTTCAGGTTTGAAGTGGTGTTGAAATCTTGGTTAAGGTATGCAAACTCTTCATTGGATGTTTACTGGGCAAGGTGTACCAACCAGCAACCCCGGCAAGGTTGTTCCCGAAACTGTATTGGGTAAGCGTGGGAGGCATCTTTCACCCAAAATTTTATTTCATGATCGGTGTTTATGATCTAACTCATGTTGATAATCTGAACGACAAAAGACATACATGTGGGTTATGATGGGAATGCACTTGAAAATCACAACGGCATTGCACAGGCTTGGAAGTTAATCAGCTGCAAGTCAATATTACATAGAAACATGCTTACCATTGTTACATACTAAATTTAGTGCACCACCAAATAATACCGATATTAGGGCAGAACGAACAAACCATGCGGCTGGAGTCTGAAGATTATAATAAAAAAGAAACATGAAACACGAATTTACCAATGCATTAGGTAGTGTTTGCATACACCGATGCTCTTGTGGACGTGCAATCCATGCACAGTTGTTGGCACCCAACTATTTTTATCTTTATGTCAACAACTGTCCTATACACAGCGTGGTAATGCATAGTTGTTGAAATCCAATTATTTTTGTCTTTTTTGTCTTTATGTCAACAACTGTCCTATACGCAGCGTGGTAGTGCATAGTTGTTGACACGAAAGACATTAAAGACAAAGAAGACATTAAAGACAAAAAAGACATTTATTATTTTTGTCTTTGTCAACAAGTGTCCACATGCCCCTCCCCCCCAGGAACTACACTGCTCACATGGAACAGAACCTGAAAATGAAACGCAAAAGAAATTTTATGTTTGACACAAAATACCGTAAAAACCTAAATACAGCCCGCCCCGGAATAGAGCCCCCCGTAATACAGCCCCCCAAAAAGGGGTCAGTGAATTAATAGAGCCCCCCCCCGGAATAGAGCCCCCCAAGTAACATCCCCTATACAGTAATGTATTAAGGCTTGATAGTGGTGTACAGTACAGGTTAGGCCTGGGCACAATACCACTTTTGACACCCAATACCAATACCCAATACCAATACCGGCCCTGTACCAATACCCAATACCCAATACCAATACCAAATTGGTGACCCAATACCAATACCCAATACCAATACCGGGTGAGACCCAATACCCAATACCAATACCAATACCAGATCAATACTACTGAAGTGCCTGGTATTGGGTTTGGTATTGGGTTGGTATTGGTATTGAGTATTGGGTATTGGGTTGGTATTGGTATCAGTGTAGTTCCTGGGGGGGAGGGGGGGTCCCCCCCCTCGGGTACGCTATCTCCCCCTCGGGTGGTACACTATCCCCCTATCTCCCCCTCCGGGTACACTATCTCCCCCAATTTTTGCCTAAAATGGCCATTTTTAGGCCTAAAATGGGCATTTTTAGGCCTAAAATGTGTGATTTTCAGGTCAATGTTCTCAAAAGTCGCCAAAATACCCTTTTTATGAAGAATTTTTTCCAAAAAGGGGCAAAAATAGGTCAAATTTTCTCCCTCAAAAAGGGACTTTTTCCCGAATTTGGGTCTTCCCCCCCCTTCCCCCCTCGGGGGTACACTATCTCCCCCTCCAAAAAAACGGGGGTCCGCTATCTCCCCCTCCGGACCAGGAACTACACTGATTGGTATTGGGTATTGGGTATTGGTCTTAGTATTGGTTTGGTATTGGGTTTTTGGTCTGGTATTGGGTTGGTATTGGGTTTGGTATTGGTTTGGTATTGGGTTTTGAGTCAGGTATTGGGTTTGGCATTGGTTTGGTATTGGGTTTTTCTGGATTAGTATTGGGTATTGGTTTTGACCCAATACCTGGGCAAACCCAATACCAATACCCAATACCAATACCAGGCCAGCTTCAATACCAATACCCAATACCAGAATTAGACCCAATACCAATACCAAACACTGGTATTGGTATTGGTATTGGGTGGTATTGGTATTGGGTATTGGGTATTGTGCCCACCCATAGTACAGGTACATTTATGCACGTTTGTTGTTCGTTCAGAGCACATAATACGCCTCTTATTAACGAATAGACACGAATAAATGCAATTACAAGCGAAAAAAACATCCTTTCAAACCCCTTTTTAGAGGTTTTTGGGGGTATTTTTGGGAACAATTTTTCAGGTTCGGGTCAGTGAATTAATAGAGGCCCCCCCGGAGAGCCCCCCGTAATAGAGCCCCCCAAAATGGGGTCAGTGAGTTAATAGAGCCCCCCTTCTATTTAGGTTTTTACGGTATTTTCAAAAACTTTCACAAAGAATCCAGAACACCGCAGCGACTGGCGATCAGCAGCGAAAGCAAACGGACTGGGGAGCAGTTGAATTTGATTAAGCCACAAAAAACAACACCATCTTCCGCCAACAAAGCATGTCTTTATCAGACGAAGAGGACAGTTTTCGAGCGTCTGTCTTAACGGTTTGTTTTTTGCGTTGTGGTGCCTTTTTTGTGTGTGTGCACAGTTGTGGAGTGGCAGGGCAGAGGTGGGGTCAGGTCAGTGTAGTTCCTGGGGGGGGAGGGGGGTCCCCCCTCGGGTACGTCTGTTCCCCCTCCATGGTACGCCTACCCAGTGTAGTTCCTGGGGGGGAGGGGCAGTGTAGTACTTGGTCAGGGTGTTGACGATAGATAGATTGGGGACCAGAGGTCGCAATCGGGCCGGGTTTGGCCGGCCCGGCCCGGCCCGAGCCCCCAAATCTCCGGCCCGGCCCGACCCGTACCCCGAAATCTCCGGCCCGGCCCGGCCCGAACCCCCAAATCTCCGGCCCGGCCCGATTTTTTGGCTCAGATTTTAACCCAATTTTTGTCATAATTTTTTCAATTTTTTGACCCTATTTTTTTGGTTGAAAATTCTTTTTTTTTCCTTGAAAAGTCGTCAGATAGACAATACCAATGGTGCAGCAGGGGGTGGGGTCCCCCTAGGTACAGTAGGTTAGGTAGATTGACGCTCCATCGTGGTACATACAGTAGGTAGGTCGCCGCCCGGCGGCTGGTACAGTAAGTAGCTATTTTTGGCTCAAAACGGAATAAAATCGGTATTTTTCACTCCAAAAAAGGCGAAAAATCGCGCGCGAAATGAGCGTTTTAGAGTACATTTTCATCAACATTTTTATACCACTGGTAGGTAGGTTGTCGCCCCACATTTTTAGTGGTACAGTAAGTTGCCGCCCCGCCTGGGTAGCTACACCACTGGACAATACTGATCACTTACTTGCCGAATCCGTCAGAAATTTTAGTATTTTTGACAAAAAAATCCCTACTTTTTTCAGTAAAATAAGTCACTTCAGAAGCTTCGGGCCGGGGTGCCCGGCCCGGCCCGACCCTCCAAATCTCCGGCCCGGCCCGGCCCGGCCCGAGCCAAAAGCCCAAAATCGCGGCCCGGCCCGGCCCGGCCCGGCCCGGCCCGGCCCGGCCCGATTGCGACCTCTGATTGGGACCCGAAATGTGTTGACGATAGATAGATGACCCAAGTCCGAAATCTGGGGGGGGGTCGACCCAAACTTGTTGACGATAGATAGATGGTGGGGGGGGGGGTCGCCAAAAATCAAGGTATAGTATGGTGTACTAAGTAGGTAATAATGTGTAAATATTAATGAAAATGTACTTAGATGTACTAAATCCGCGTAGCGCGCGATTTTTTGCCTATTTGGGACAAAAAATACCGATTTTGAGCCATTTTGAGGCAAAAATGCCCATTTTGGGGTCGAAATGTGTTGACGATAGATAGATTGTTCCCAGAATTTGTTGACGATAGATAGATTTGCCCATAAGTGTTGACGATAGATAGATGAAATCAAAAAGTGTTGACGATAGATAGATGAATTTGGGGGGACCCCCCCACCCCCCCCCAAGTACTACCCTGGGGAGGGGGGTCCCCCCCTCGGGTACGCTATCTCCCCCTCGGGTGGTACACTATCCCCCTATCTCCCCCTCCGGGTACACTATCTCCCCCAATTTTTGCCTAAAATGGCCATTTTTAGGCCTAAAACGGGCATTTTTAGCCCTAAAATGTGTGATTTTCAGGTCAATGTTCTCAAAAGTCGCCAAAATACCCTTTTTATGAAGAATTTTTTCCAAAAAGGGGCAAAAATAGGTCAAATTTTCTACCTCAAAAAGTGACTTTTTCCCGAATTTGGGTCTTCCCCCCCCCCCCTTCCCCCCCCTCGGGGGTACACTATCTCCCCCTCCGAAAAAAACGGAGGGTCCGCTATCTCCCCCTCCGGACCAGGAACTACACTGCGCCTGCCCCACTGTTCCCCCTCCGGGTACGTCTGCTCCCCCAATTTTTACCTAAAATAGGCAAATTTTGGCCTAAAATAGGCATTTTTAGGCATAAAATGAGTGATTTTTAGGTGAATATCGTCAAAAATCGCCTACCCTTTTTATTGAGATTTTTTTCCTAAAAGGGGCAAAAATGAGCCAAATTTTCGACCTCAAAAAATGACTTTTCTCCAAATTTGGTTCCTCCCCCCTTCCGGGTCCGTCCCCCCCCTTCCCCCCCAGGTGGGTACGTCTGTTCCCCCTCCGAAAAAAAGAGGGGTACCGCCTGTTCCCCCTCCGGACCAGGAACTACACTGGGTCAGGTCAGTGCTGTGGCTGGGGGGAGGGGGTCCCCCCAATGGTCGCCTATTTGGAGTGAACAATACCAATTTTATACCATTTTGAGCCAAAAATTACAACTTGCCGTATTGTCGGAAATAGATCGGAAACGGGCCGGGTAAAGTCGGCCCGGCCCGGCCCGGTCGGCGAAAAGTCCGGCCCGGCCCGGTGGATGGCTGCAGGTCGGCCCGGCCCGGCCCGTTTTGGCTTGAGGTCGGCCCGGCCCGGTCAGCCAATTTTCAAGGGCCGAAAACTGAAAAAGTCCAAAAAGCTGAAAAAAATTCGAAAATTTCTGCAGAATACTTGTTTTCACTGGTGCAGCTGGGGGAAGGGGTAGGTAGGTAAATTGACGCGCCATCCTGATGCAGTACGTAAGTCGCCGCCCCGGCTGGTACAGTTGTAGGTAAAATTTTTGGCTCAAAATGGTTTAAAATCGGTATTTTTCACTAAATACAGGCGAAAAATCGCGCGTGACGCGCGAAATTAGCGCTTACGAGTACATTCTCATCATTATGTATACTGTATACGTAAAAATTTTGTTCCCGGATGACCCCCCTAGCTCGGCCGGTCGGTAGGTACAGTAGGTAGGTAGGTTCAGTGTAGTTCCTGGTCCGGCGCGGCGGTTAGTGTGCCTACCCCTTTTTCCGTGCGGCGGTTAGTGTACCTCCCTGGGGGGGGAAGGGGGGAAGACCCAAATTCAGGAAAAAGTCACTTTTTGAGGTAGAAAATTTGACCGATTTTTGCCCCTTTTTGGAAAAAATTCTCCATAAAAAGGGTATTTTGGCGATTTTTGACATCATTGACCTAAAAATCACCCATTTTAGGCCTAAAAATGCCGATTTTAGGCAAAAATTGAGGCGGTTAGAGTACCTGACACGGCGGTTACCGTATTCCCTAAAATAGAGCCCCCCAAAAATACAGCCCCCTAAAAGGGGTCAGTGAAAAAATAGAGCCCCCAGCCCAAAAATACAGCCCCCCCCCCCAACTTGGAAATTGGAATTCCCCGCTTGGGGGTCGTAATCGTAAAGTCAAGTTCTTGTGTAAGACACCTTGTGTATGTACAACGTTTGTGGTTGAGTATATGATGACGCAAAGCCTTTTATGGAAGATCTGCACCTAAAAACACGCAGTAATGACCAGTAACACCCTGACAGATCTCCATTTTAGGGGTATTTTTTGGAACATTTTTTGAGATTTTGGGCAGCGAAAAAATACAGCCCCCCCCCAAAAAAAAATACAGCCCCCTAAAAGGGGTCAGTGAAAAAATACATCCCCCCCTTGTATTTTAGGTTTTACGGTAGTGTACTAGTGTACCTTGGTCGCGGCGGTTAGTGTACCTTAGGGGGGGGGGCAGGGTAGTACTTGGGGGGTCCCCCCAAATTCATCTATCTATCGTCAACACTTTTTGATTTCATCTATCTATCGTCAACACATATGGGCAAATCTATCTATCGTCAACAAATTTTTGGAACAATCTATCTATCGTCAACACATTTCGAACCCAAAATTGACATTTTTGCCTCAAAATGGCTCAAAATCGGTATTTTTCACCACAAATAGGCAAAAATCGCGCGCTACGCGCGGATTTAGTACACCTATACACATTTTCATTAATATTTACACGTTATTGCCTACTTAATGCACTATACTATACCTTGATTTTTGGCGACCCCCCCCCCCACCATCTATCTATCGTCAACAAGTTTGAGTCGACCCCCTCCCAGATTTCGGACGCGGGTCATCTATTTATCGTCAACACATTTCGGGTCCCAATCTATCTATCGTCAACACCTTGACCAAGTACGACACTGGGGGGACCCCCCTCCCCCCCCCAGGAACTACACTGGGTAGGTTGATTGCAGGCAGGCTTTTTTGGCGGTACAGTGGGTTGATTGCAAAGGCCTGGGTATGGGTGGGTAGCTACACCACTGCTTCTTTCTTCGAAACGGTGACTGAAAAGATCAAGAACTAGGAAATGTTATTGCGCGAAGCGCAAAAATTTTGGTTCAAAAAATGTTAATTTCGTTCGAATTTAGGCATATCGGGCCGGACCCCCCAAATCTCCGGCCCCGGCCCGGTCGACCAAGTCCAAAATCGCGGCCCGTTTCCGATCTCTGGAACCCCCCCCCCCCATTTATTGAATCCCACCTAAATGGCTCGAAATCAAAAATAGAACCCCCCGCCCCCCCATTAATTGACCCCCCATAAATAGAACCCAACCTTCACCGTACCGCAGATTAGTGATATACCGTAAAAACCTAAATACAGCCCCCCGGAATAGAGCCCCCCCGTAATACAGCCTCCCCCCCCCAAAAAGGGGTCAGTGAATTAATAGAGCCCCCCCCCTAAGTAACATCCCCTATACAGTAGTGTATTAAGGCTTGATAGTGGTGCACAGGTACACTTACCGTATTATCGGAAATAGAACCCGGGGGTCTATTTTTTCACTGGGGTCATTTTGGGGGGGTTCAATTATTGGGGGGTTATATTTTTCATTTGGCCCCCCGACGAAAAAAAATCATTGTTAATAATGCCCATAAAAATGGCTTGTTTTCGGTATTTTCTAACTTCAACAGCGGCAATTATGCTTAAAAAGCTGTATTCTGTTGTGTACGCAAGCTTAAACAAACAACGTTTGACACAACAACACAGCCCTACCATACTACTAATCTGTGGTACCGTGAAGGTTGGGGTTATGGGTGGGCACAATACCCAATACCCAATACCAATACCACCCAATGGGCGGGGTCGAAAATCCCGAAAAAATCCCGAAAAAAAAATCCCGAAAAAAAAATCCCGAAAAATAAAAATCCCGAAAAAAAAATCCCGAAAAGCAAAAATCCCGAAAAATGAAATTGAGGGAAAATACAAAGTTTAAGGTGCAGAAAGGGGTATTCATGTAGTTGGAGTCCATAATTTGGGCAATGGATCAGTTGGGGCTCAAGATATTGAAATTCTCGTTCGGTCATGTCTTCCTGGCTGGCAGCCTAAGCCTAAGCCTAACCCTGAATGAAGGCCTGC
Source organism: Rhynchonema sp. JSB1_4 (assembly GCA_030248065.1). Taxonomy (NCBI): domain Eukaryota; kingdom Metazoa; phylum Nematoda; class Chromadorea; order Monhysterida; family Xyalidae; genus Rhynchonema; species Rhynchonema sp. JSB1_4. The sequence goes on from JASAMV010004122.1 coordinate 16,744, forward strand.
GCGTTGTATTTTTGTGGATAGTTCCTTTACGTGGACAGGTCTTCCTGGCTGGCAGCCTAAGCCTAAGCCTGAAATAAAGCCTGAGCATGTGTTTTTTTATTGATGTTTCCTTCGTATGAACAGGTCTTCCTGGCTGGCAGCCTAAGCCTAAGCCTAACCCTGAATGCAAGCCCGAGCACCAACTACATGAATGCCAACTTCTGACAAAAAAATTTGGTCCATTTCTACACCTTTTTATTTTTCGGGATTTTTTCGGGATTTTTGCTTTTCGGGATTTTTTTTCGGGATTTTTCGTTTCGGGATTTTTTTTTCGGGATTTTTTTTCGGGATTTTCGACGGCCACCCACCCAATACCAGTGTTTGGTTTTGGTATTGGGTCTAATTCTGGTATTGGGTATTGGTATTGAAGCTGGCCTGGTATTGGTATTGGTATTGGGTTTGCCCAGGTATTGGGTCAAAACCAATACCCAATACCAACCCAGAAAAACCCAATACCAAACCAATACCAAACCCAATACCTGACTCAAAACCCAATACCAAACCAATACCAAACCCAATACCAACCCAATACCAGACCAAAAACCCAATACCAAACCAATACTAAGACCAATACCCAATACCAATACCAACCCAATACCCAATACCGTATTGTCGGAAATAGAACCCCCCATTAATTGACCCCCCCATTAATAGAACCCCACCCCCAACCTTCACCGTACCACAGATTAGTGGTATGGCAGGGCTGTGTTGTTGTGTCAAACGTTGTTTAAGCTTGCGTACACAACAGAATACAGCTTTTTAAGCATAATTGCCGCTGTTGAAGTTAGAAAATGCCGAAAACAAGCCATTTTTGTGGGCATTATTAACAATGATTTTTTTCGTCGGGGGGGGGGGCTAAGTGAAAAATATAACCCCCAAATAATTCACCCCCCCCCCCCCCATAAATTGAACCTCCCAAAATGACCCCAGTGAAAAAATAGACCCCCCGGGTTCTATGTCCGACAATACGGCACTCAATAGTCAATACCAATACCAACCCAATACCAAACCCAATACCAGGCACTTCAGTAGTATTGATTTGGTATTGGGTATTGGTATTGGGTCTCGCCCGGTATTGGTATTGGTGTTGGGTCCCCAATTCGGTATTGGTATTGGGTACTGGTACAGGCCCGGTATTGGTATTGGGTATTGGTATTGGGTGTCAAAAGTGGTATTGTGCCCAGGCCTAGTTGAGGTGGGGTTCTATTAATGGGGGGGGTCAATTAATGGGGGGTTCTATTTTTGATTTCGAGCCATTTAGGGGGGGTTCTATTTCCGACAATACGGTATGCACGTTTGTTGTTCGTTCAGAGCACAATATAATACGCCTCTTATTGACGAATAGACAGTGGTGTCGTTCGGGGGGAAGGGGGGTTACCCCTAGTATCCGGTATCTTGATTTTTTCACCCAGGGGTATCCGGTATCCTAACTTTTTGTCCAGGGGTATTCTATTCCTGCCCTAAAATTTTTCCGAAAACCGTAAAAATCGCCCATTTTTACCTCCAAAATGCTCAAAATCGCTTGGTGGCGCAAGCATAACCCCCAAAATGACCATTTTTGCGCTTTCAACACCGATTTTGCTCAATTTTCCTCTAAAAAACTGAACTTTTTTGAACAACCCCCCTGGGTATCCGAGATTTTTTATTTTAGGGAGCAACCCCCCCTGATATCCGAGATTTTTCATTTTGGGTATCCGATCCGGTATCCGAAAATTTTGGATTTTGGGTATCCGGTATCCTGACTTTTTGATTTCCCAACGACACCACTGCGAATAGACACGAATAAAAGCGATAACAAGCGAAAAAACATCCTTTCAAACCCCTTTTTAGGGGTTTTTGGGGGTATTTGTGGGAACAATTTTTTCAGGTTCGGGTCAGTGAATTAATAGAGGCCCCCGGAATAGAGCCCCCAAAATGGGGTCAGTGAGTTAATAGAGCCCCCTTCTATTTAGGTTTTTGCGGTTGTAAGGCTGTGTTGTTGTGTCAAACGTTGTTTAAGCTTGCGTACACAACAGAATACAGGTTTTTAAGCACAATTGTCGCCGTTAAAATAAGAAAATACCGAAAACAAGCCATTTTTAGGGGCATTATTAACAATGATTTTTTTTCGTCGGGGGGCCAAATGAAAAATATAACCCCCCCCCAATAATTGACCCCCCATAAATTGAACCCCCCCAAAATGACCCCAGTGAAAAAATAGACCCCACGGGTTCTATTTCCGGCATGTACCAGCCGCCGGGCGGCGACCTACCTACTGTACCAGCATGGAGCGTCAACCTACCTACCTACTGTACCTAGGGGCATGGTTTTTTTCAAAATTCACTAGGTGCAACTTGGGTGCAACCCCCCAATTTTTAGGTGCAAGCTGGCCAAAGTAGGTGCAACCCCTATTTTGGACAAAAAACGCCAATTTTAGGCTTTTTTGCCAGGTTGTGTGTTCAATGCTATTTGCGTGCTTTTAGAAGTTCAATAAAGTTGTAACGCAATGAATGCCTTTTCCTTTAGCAAAAGCAAACTTTTCAGGGAAAGTTCAACATTTTGCAGCACATTTGTACTAGTTTCATTATTGAGAACCGATTGAGAAGAAAACGAAACAGTAAAATTTTCATGTCACCATATCCACATTTGGGGGTCACGTACGAATCAATTACTTTCGCTGTTCATTTACTGTGTGGGTATCTAATACTGTTGTCATGCTCTGCTCTAGTTATAGTCAGTGTAGTTCCTGGGGGAGGGGGGTCCCCTCCTAAGGTACACTAACCGCCGCACCAGGTACACTAACCGCCGCAATTTTTGCCTAAAATACGCATTTTTAGCCCAAGATGGGCATTTTAGGCCTAAAATGGGTAATTTTCAGGTCAATGTTGTCAAAAGTCGCCCAAAATACCCTATTTATGGAGAATTTTTTTCCAAAAAAGGGCAAAAATAGGTCAAATTTTTTACCTCAAAGAAGGACTTTTTCCTGAATTTTGGTCTTCCCCCCCCCTCCTTCCTCCCACAGGGAGGTACACTAACCGCCGCGCCGACAAAGTGGGTAGGTTCACTAACCGCCTCGCCGGACCAGGAACTACACTGATCCTAGTACAGCATGTATTTGTTTTGAATCTTATCACCAGCACAACAGGTACTAACTGTGTACGAAATCAATCAATCAGATCAATATTTTTTGTCGATGTCGACCAAATGCTTCGATGGAATTTATTGGAAGGAATGAAAAGCCGCGCAGCGCATTTTTTTTGTTTCTAAGCTTTCCAACCTTAAAAGATGCTGTATAAATGCTAAATTAAGCAAATAAGGGCCCAAAATTTTAGGTGCAACCTTGCACCTAACCCTGAATTTTTAGGTGCAATTCTGATTTTTAGGTGCAAATTGCACCTAAAAAGTGTCTAAAAAAACTATGCCTAGGGGGCTCAGGTTCCCTCCCCCCACTCCCCCCAGCTACACCACTGCTTTTAATAATGCCCCTGAAATGACTTGTTTTGGGGTGTTTTCTGCCTTTAACAGCGTCGTCAATTATGCTTCAAAAGCCGTATTCTGCTGCATACGCAAGCTTAAACAACGTTTGACACTACAACACATCCTTACCATACCACCAACCGGTGGTACGGTGAAGGTTGGGGTGGGGTTCTATTAATGCAATGGAGGGGTCAATTATTGGGGGTTCTATTTCCGACAATACGGTCTTTGAAAGGCGTTTACCGTAAAAACTTTAGTACAAGGTGGGGGGGCTCTATTAACTCACTGACTCCATTTTGGGGGCTGTATTCCGGGGGGCCTCTGTTAATTCACTGACCCAAATCTGAAAAATTGTTCCCAGAAACACCCCTAACACCCCTAAAATGGGTTTGAAATTATATTTTTTCGCTTATAATCGCATTTATTCATGTGCATTCATCAAAAAGAGGCGCATTATATGCTCTAAACGAACAAGAAACGTTTTTGACCAAAGAATCTCCCAAAAAAATGGGTTGTTTCCCTCAAGGAGGGTTCGAACCAATGTTACAAAGTCTTTTTAAACAGCCCCAAAACAACCTAGCCGTCCTAATCTAACCGTTTTTTCGAAAATATAAATTACCGTCATTTTAGTCACTAAAGCCGGCAGCCAGGGCTACCGTAAGTTGATGAAAATCTCAGTCCGCCAATGGCAGGCGCGGGCGGTAGACCACCTTTTCCTGTCTTTCATTCCATCAGATTTGTCTGCAATAATGGGTGACGCAAACATTTTTTCAGGCTGTGGGCCACAAACCGAGCAAATCGCAACGCAAAGAGCGATGGCTGATGGACGGTGAAAAAGTTATTGTTGAAGGCAAGTCAAATTGCAAAGGTTTTACTCACATCACATGGTCTGAGCACAGTACTGTGGCTACTTCGGGGGAGATCAGGGTCTTTTTTCAAGATGAGCCACTGGCTCATTTGGCAAGATCTGCTGGCTCATTTTGAAATCTACTGGCTCATTTGAAAATGGGGTAAAATATGTTGTTGCTGATCAGTGTTGGAGGTGGGGGTTTGGGGGGGGCCGGTACAGTAGGTATCCCCCCCCCCCGATTTTGCCCCAAAAGTGCCAATTTTTGACCAAAATGGCCAAAATTAGTGTAAAATCAGTGGTTTTTACCTCAAATTACCCAAAATTCGCGCGCTACGCGCGCAAATACTACGTTTTGACACGATTCCACACATAATAAACACATTAAAAATTTTCACCCAAAAACCTAACCCCCCCCCCCAACCCCTCCCCCAAACCCCCCCCCTAGGTACATAACCCCCCAGGCCATCGGCTCTGGTACAGTAGGTATCCCCCTCTCCGAGCGCGGTACAGTAGGTATCCCCCCTCCAGAGTGCCTCCAACACTGCTTCTGATGCTAAACATGGTATCATTGCCTAAAAATACACGGTAATCGCGCGCAGCGCGAAATTTTTACATTTTACACCACTGATTGCTAAGAAAAGCTCAATTTTGAAGTGTTTTATACAATTTTTTGCCCGTGGTCTGCGCAGTACAGTTTGTATCCCTCTTCGGTTACCAACAGTGAACGCATTCCATCCTATAAGTTGTGTCTCATGATTGCGCCACTAAATATCCTGTGAGTCATAAGTTGGACTTATGTTCGTCGAATCCGCAAGCTAGTGGAAGCCAGTTACTGGTACATTTCCGATATACTGAAGTTCTAATTGTCACTATAGGACAATATACCTTTATGTACATGTCAACAGAACAAGACTGCACGTTCCCCTGATCGCACAACCAGATGACAAGTGACAACAAACGCGCGAAGCGCGAAAATTTTTCGGTTTTTGGGCTGTTTGTTACCTTTGGAAAGTGCTTCTGGGACCGCTTACTGGCTCATTCTACTGGCTCACTTGCCAAATTCTACTGGCTCATTTCAAATTCTTACTGGCTCAACGAGCCAGTAAAAATGGCAAAAAAAACCCTGGGGGAGATACTGTACCCCCTCCGCCACAGCGCTGGCCCCGACCGATTTCCCAAACCCCATACCATGGGTCCCCTCCCCGTCCCGACGACACCCACCACTGTACACTGTGACCTCAGTTTACCTTGCAAGAAGTCAACGTCGGTCTCTTCCGCCGCCAATCGGCAAGCTGACTGGACGTGTGGTCATCACCAACTATCGCCTGCAATTCATCAAAGTGAGCACACAAATGCCGGCCGATCAGTGAAGGTGTGTGCGCGCGCGCGTGTTGGGCAGTTTTGTGGAAACAAATGTCTAACCACCGTCCACCATCTGTGTCTTTGTCTGAGTTTGGGATCTGCCATGTTTCTGAATTGCAGGATTATGAATTGAACATTCCGCTTGGCACGATTGCGCGTATTGAAAAAGTCGGTCATTCCAACGTGAGCAGAGGCGAAGACGCGTACGGACTGGAAATCACGTGCAAAGTGACTCGCTTGGTCTCTTTTGAATTTGTTAGTATACAAGTGAAACATCATATTCTCGCAGGACGTGCGATCAGTCAAATTCTCCAGTAGACAAGAAAATCACCGCGTCGACCGTTGTTCGAAAGTCTGATGAAGTATGCGTTTCCGTCCAGCAATAAATCGGTTGGTTTATTACATGTATAGTTTTTTGGCTCTGTGATCTGGTTTAGTGGATGTACTGAATGTGTGTTAATGTCAAGCGCATAAACGAGCGTAACAGACATATAATTTTTTATGTTGCTTCAGCCATTTTTCGCGTTTGTGAACGAAGAGAAATTTGCGGTCAATGACGGCTGGACCGTATACGATCCTGTGAGGGAGTTTGGCCGAATGGTTGGCTGCTTAGAAATTTTTATTGTTTGGTTTTCAAATTTTTCTGACTCGCTGCAACCATGCTGCCTGTTGTTGTTGTTTTATCCAGGGTATACCGAATGACACATGGAGAATATCGAAAGTTAATCAACACTACGCGTTTGCCGATACGTATCCTGCCGTGGTCAGTCTATCCGTCACTCATTTTGAAAGTATTGGTGCCGCGAGTTTTTTTCTTCATTCACCGAACAAAGCACATTGTAGTTGTGATTTGTTGAACATCTGACGTGCATTTCTTCTTATACCTGTTGTTGTGACGTGTTGTCGAACTTTTGGATTTTGTTCGTATTCTCCAGCTGGTGCTACCTATGCAAGCCATCAAGGAGGGCGAGGATTTCCTGCAAAAGGCAGGAACGTTCCGCAGCAAATCACGTATTCCGGCGCTGTCATGGCTGCATCCTGAATCGCAGGTTTCACTCTGCAGATGCTCGCAACCAATGGTGCGTTCTGGCGGAAGGTTTTGA